>JASZXU010000008.1:0-76416 GCA_035521515.1 Phenoliferia sp. Uapishka_3
TGTTGGATCCGAAGGCGGTCTGCTGAGGCCCGAGAGGTTGCTGCTGCATTTGTTGTTGCTGTAAATATTGCTGGTACTGTTGCTGCCGAACGTATTCATCCTGCGCTTGCTGTTGCTGTTGCGCGTACTGTTGCTGCTGTAGCATATTTTGGTAGGCTTGTTGCTCGTCGGCCTGCGAAATACGCCGTCTGGTGGGGAGGTGCAAGTGTGACACAAAAAGCTCATTTACGCACCTGGCGCTGAAGCTCCATCATTTGCTGCTGACGAGCCCATTCTTCTTGCTGCATCTGTTGCTGTTGAGCAGCATACGGGTTGAAGCTCTGTAGCGGCATTCCAGTCATCATCGGTTGCTGGACCTGCTGGAACGGAGTGTCGATGTCGATTAAGTTGTCGTTTCTGCAAAAACTTTTCAGCGTTGTGGTTAAATTCCGCAAGTAAAATACGACGCACTGTCGCTGTTCGTCGAACAAGGATTGACCGTTTTGTGCTGCAAGCTCACGCCTGCGTCGTTCGTCTTCCTCCCGACTCAGTCTCATCGCCTCTTCCATCTCTGCATCTCCTCGGCTACGCTGATTCCTCCTGGCATCCGCCTCCCCAGATTCCTTCGAGGCCGCGATCGCAGCTGCCAGATCACGATCAGCTCCGCTGTAATAGAGTCCATTAGCTGTTGGTCCTCAGTGCAAGAAGTGGCGACTTCTTACCCAATGGGAACGCTCTGTGCCCTACGTGGGTTACGGTCCCGTCCTCCCCTGTCATTGTCCATGGAGCTCCTCGGTCGCTCTCCCGAGTCGCCTTGAAGTCGACCGTTCATGTTGGCGCGGTTCTTGCGCGAATCTCGCATGCGCTTCTCATCGAGAAGCAGATTTGTGATGTCCTTAGCCTTTTGACGAACTGAACAAAGGTAGACGTCAGACCGCTTCTCCTTCGCGACTAAGGTGCGGTATAACCTACCGTTCGCGCCTTGGTCCTTGCCGTACTCGTCGATGTACTGGAATTCCTTCAAGGTTTTGACCACGTACATGTTCTCCCTACGGAGAAGGATGAGCTTTGCACCACGAGGTATTCGGGCTCCCTGTTCTCACCTAAAGTACATGACGACATTCTCACTTCCACTGTGGAGCATGTAGTCGAGGAGAGTGAGAGATTTGAAGACGTGCCGCCAGTTCTTTCCCTTGTCGTTTAGCCGCTTGTCAATCATTTCGATGATCTCAACAAAGTCATTTCTAAGAAGTGGGGGTACGCAAGAAGGTTGTCAGCGCTTCGCCCCTCATAGGTTCGGAGGATGGCCTCTGGTTAGCAGCAGCGTCGAAAATATATCAAAAAGCGTGGAGCTTCCGGTGCGATCCCACCAACCTCCCCAAGGACTCCGCATACCGTCCACCGCCCCAACTTCGAATGCGGACAAGCTCGCATCACCCAGCCGCGCGCCTCTACATCCCTCCTTCCCAGCTGAATCATCTGGTGGGCGTAGACTGACTGGTTGAATGTCAAAGCAGCAATCTCACTCATCCTGTGGCGCAGATGAATGCTCGTCAGTTCGGTGTAACTGAAGTTCGCCCACGCCTGCAGTACACGCAGATAAACTTACTGAGTCCCACTGGGACCCCAAGCATCGTTTGAGGTAGCGTCGCGAACTTTTGACTGGACATCAGAGTAGCCCTAAAGATGGCGCGAGCTTGTTAGCTTAGTTGCCCGAGGGGGCGAACGTTGGACGACTGGGGGCGCATGCTTGTAAGGCTCACCTTGATAGAGTTCTTGGCGACGCTGCAAGCGTAAGAATGAGTGGCTGAGGACCCCAAATCAGGATCACTTCGACGTACCGCATCGCGCTCTTGCCGAGATTCTGCATCGTGCGCTAAAGCTCGGATGTCACGGGGCACAGACGAGGTGGGAGCAGTCGAGAGAAAGCGGATGTTTGTGTGGCGGTTGTCCTGTGCAAATTCTAAGCGTTGAAAGGTGGCGTAGGAGCTTGAGTTGTGCTGAAGATGGGGGCTAGAGAGCGTCACCAATTGCCAACACTTCTTCTCGCAGCGCCAGGTCCTTACGCGCAGCGGCGTGTGAACCCATTTTCGTTCCAGTTTCACAGAAAATGATCGCAGACTACTTAGTATTGACACTCAAAACGCACGACTCAACTGACTAACAGACAAGAAAGTGCAAATTTTCATTTAAAAACCGACTGATCTTTAACGGAAACAACTGCCCATCAATCAGTCTTTCCTTCGACCGCCGCTCTCGCAGGCGCAGGCGGTTTCTCTTGCGCGTCCGAACCTGCTGATCCAGTGGGTGTTTCGGAGCCACCTTGAGATTTTGAGGGGTGGAACTCCTCAACCGCCTTCTGGTGAGCCTCGGGGTTCTGCACCAACCGCAAATAAATTCAGCGCCGCGAACTTCAGAGTGCCTACTAGATTAGGTGAACGCACGTCGATGTCGCGATGAAGGTGAGTGAAATCAAAAGCAAATTCACCATGTTGAGATTCATCCAGTCCGATGATTTCCTCGTAGGTGCTGACACGGAGGGAACAGCCGGGGATGTGATCGAGGACAACCTTCAAACGTCGGAAGGTCAGCGAGTGTCCGCGCCCGTGCGAAGGCCCGGAACTTCTGAACGAAAGGCGACTCACCAAAATAATCATAGTGGCCCCGAAAGTGTCTAGGATGAGATTTCAGCATTTGTTGTAGCATATAAGAGGAAAGTTAAGAAGCTCACAGACGATCGTAGTCACGGCGCCTGCGACAATAATTCATATCAGGGTCTTCCTGCGGCATTGAGGAAGCAGCGCAACCCACCTGCGATCTGCCACCCGAGCTGAACCCAGTGTCGATTGATCCATCCTCCATCAATCTCGGTTCCATCAAATCCGGTAACCCGAGAGTCGGCGAAAAGGCCAGTCAAACAAGCGCCGATAAATCCGCCAACCGCGCTGTGACCAGTATTTTAGTAAGAGGTTCCAGTAAGAGAAAGAAGTACAAATTTCAAAACTTACTGCGTCGCAAATATGTCGATTGTGTCATCGTAGCCAAACACGAATTTGATCTTGGTAGCGAAGTTGCAGCCTAGGCCTGACAAGAAGCCAACTTCACGAGGGGCCAAGGTTCAGACGGGTTTCCAAGAAAATCTTGAGCATCAACCTACTAGCAACAGAGGCAGGAGTACCGACGTAGCCGGCAGCTGGAACGCAGGGAAGTAGTCAGCACGATTGACCCTGGGCAATTTCATGGACCCTTACCCGGCGTGATTCCTTTGAGACAATAGAAGGTTTCAATTCCATCTTAAATTAGGCAACTATGCATGAGAGGGACTTACCGATGAGTCCTGAAATCGCTCCACTGCAGA
Source organism: Phenoliferia sp. Uapishka_3 (assembly GCA_035521515.1). Classification (NCBI taxonomy): domain Eukaryota; kingdom Fungi; phylum Basidiomycota; class Microbotryomycetes; order Kriegeriales; family Kriegeriaceae; genus Phenoliferia; species Phenoliferia sp. Uapishka_3. The sequence continues at coordinate 3,338 of JASZXU010000008.1, forward strand.
ATCCAACAACGGAAAATTTACGCTCGTACCAGTAGTCAACGCCGCACCTACATGCAATATCTGCTTGAGTTGTGCTTCGAACTCAGTCTTAATGGTGCTTACCAGGTAAGTGCCGCGACTGAGGCACTCATGTTCGTGACGATGCAGGCTTGGATAGCACGCAAGTCCGCGGAGAGTGCAGATCCGCCGTTGAAGCCTGTGATGTGATGCGATATGTTGCGATTAGTCTCCGATATCCAGAAGATCATGAAGACTTTGTGCTTGACGAACCAAACCATCCAAACCTTTGTCGAGAGCGCGAAAGGCGTCAGCTCCACCTCACGAGATTTACGATCAAAGCTCCAGCTGAGCTCACCAAAGGAAAACAGTACCAATCACAACGTGGGCAACCTTTGACAATATTTAGAGAATCAGTAGCCTGCGATTCCGTCTGGTGGCACGATCCTCACATTGTTTGGCCTGTACTGGAGCTGTTCAGTCCCGTAGCCGCGACGCTTGCCTAGATAAATTGAGTAGGCGAGAGCGGCCGTCCCGGAAGTCTATTGACAACGAAGAGTAAGCATGCAGGCTATAAGTACTGAAGACTGATGAGACAAGCTCACCATGTGAACGGGTCCTCTAATCCCGCAAAGCAGAAAGGACGTCAGAGGCACGCCGCAACTCGTGAGCACATCATCCAACGCACCCTCCTGCGAAGTCCAGCCCTCCATTGACGAAAATCCAGCCCTGTGGAATTTTTCTACTTCAGTGTCAGGGCCCGGAATGCACCGCAGAACAAACCTTAGGGTTCCAGTACCAGCAAGCGACCTGAATGAAGAATGAGGGTCAAGACTGAATCTCACGGGCTTCAGATCTAAGCCTTACAGGAGAGTAAACGATAGTGGACCAAACGGCGGTGAACACGAGAGCAGGGAAGACTCTCCCTCGCTGCACATTGATTGATGAGCGCTTTTACGAGAAATGGAGGCGCCAAGGAAATGTTACCTCAGCAGTGGCGCCGAGAGCAAGTACAGGTGTGATGGTTGCAAACATCAACTGAAAAACGCAATAACCTGATCCCTATATAGTTAACGGCACGGGTCACATTGTTCTGACATTCCAAAGCTTACAAAGGGCGGGGATTCGGGTCGAGCCAACGGAAGGTTGGTCGAGGACATTGATCAATCCAAAGTGCTTGAGGTCACCGATATACTTTCCTGCCGACTCGGAGAAGGCGAGAGAGTATCCCCAGAAGAACCCTAAGATGGAAGGGCACAAGTCAGTCAAGCGGAAAGTTTTGCATGCGCCTGCTCATTTTCAGAGATATGTCTCGCTGGATCACACGTACAGACAAACGTGACGACAGCGTAAGCGGCGAGCGACAGGAATATTTGGCTGGGAGAATCGACGTTAGGCCAGTGCGAAGCCGCGTCTTCGAAGACGTCTGTACTCACTTGAGCGCATTTTTTCGCCTGAGAATAAGTGTCAGCCATCAGATAAGTAGAGAGATCTTACAACCGTACCTCAGCAATCCGCTGTAGAAGAATCCTGGATAACAGGCGGCAGGGGTCAATCAAGGAGTTGCAGAGCAACGGCGACGACTCACCAACGCCTGGAGACATGATCATGACGAGCTACGACCCGGATTCGCTTGGGTCAGTAATCTTCCCTCCTTGTCTTCCAATCCTTTGGCCTGCGGTGCCTTCAACGGTCCGCCATATCGGCTCGCCCCGCAGCCCGGGCAAGCTTCCCTCGTTGACTCGAGCAGAGTCGGACTCACGGCAGTTGAGCTAAGAACCCAGGCGATATCTCCATTGTTATAAGTCTCGACCGATCCATCTTTAAGAGTGAGGACCATATCCCCTGAACAAACCAAGTGCGCGGTCGCGTCCAGTCAGCAACATGTCCTCTTCGCAACGACTGCCATCCATACACACACCGAACCGGACGTACCCGAGTCGGTCCATGTCAAGTTGACCATATCGTTGCGCTCAGATCAGTCTCAAAAGATTGGAGGTGATTCTGGGAGGAGATCAAAAGGGGGAGATAAGGGAGGATAGAGAGACGTTGCGACAAGCGACAAGGAAAACGGATCCGGAGGCCGAGGTGTGAGAGGCAGACAGGAGAGGGGAGGAGAGGACGGAGATTAGTCCAGCAAATACTAATAGGTATCGCGGCAGAGTCGACTTGGTGGCGTACCTCTTTGTTTTTGGGACGCAAGGGTATCAAAGGGAGACAGACGTCTCCTGCGATCTCAGAGCTCGGGAGGGGAAGAATGCCAAGAAGCCGCGCCAACATGTCCGCGGTTCACAGAGATTGCAGTAGATAGCGCAGTTTAGGAGGTGGATTGACATGGAACAATCAGGAAATCAGGAAGCGAAAGAAGATAGCCTCGTCAGGTCTTCTCTCCCCCTTCCCTGCTTCCCCTCGATTCGACAAGTCTTCTCAATCTATTTGTACCCCCGAGGCGTGATGATCTATCCTAACTCGCGCACAGACTCGTAACGGCTCTTGGGCGCTGTACCACGCTGATAAGACAATCGGTTTGGTTGGAATCGGAGCCGAATGCTTTTGACGCGGGGGAGCACTCGACAACATTTACTTTGTCTTTCGAAGCGAAAAATGTGTAGAGAATATGATTCTTTAGATTCGAAAACTCCATGTTGGAGGCTTTCACATCAGAGGGCTTCGGGTCGTGCGCCTTCATCGCGATACGACTCCACCGTCAGTCGTTTCTTTCCTCTTCCTCAGCTCTTTCGCTACAAACGACCTACTGACAAGAAAGACTCATATCACCCTATCCCAGGCTCCTAGCTCTGCCCCGCCCATACCGAAGTCCACTTCTCATTCAGGATGAGCTTCGCGGACGCGCGCAAAAATTTCTTCCGCTGAGTGCGTCGCGCCTACCGTCCGCCGTCGTGTAGCCCAGCATCTGGGAAGGCCTACTGAGTGGGAAGGAACATTGCATTCGGACCTCTTCATCGCGAAGTTTGAAAATCAGGACAATGCTTCGCTGGAGAGTGGTGGCGGTGCGCTCTTGCGTTGCCTTCGCGAAATCCGCTACCATCTGTACGCCAAATGGATGGCCAGGTCAGCTTGTTGTCTTTGCAGCTGCCTCTCGCGATGAAAGTTGATTTCGGGGAGCGTGAGAGATGGGTGGGCTAAGTTCTGTCTGGAGGCGAGAGGCGACATCGCGCACCATCCAATATTTGGCAACACCAGGTGGCAGTAACGAGATCCTCCCGAACAACAATCTGTCCTGCATTCGATTCTTCAGTAAGAGACCGAGGCTTCTCCTCTTCCATGCTATAACATGATGTGGTTCTAAACTGCTCTGTACCCAACAATCTCTAACAAACCTAGACCTTACTCTACCTCGCTCCTCCAATCTAAAACCTGAACCCAAACTCCCTCTCCAATACCTCTCTAAGCGCTCCCGTCTCAAACTCCACCCAGCTAACATCCTCCTCCACCCCTCTCACCCCTTCCTTCGTATAAAGTTTCGCCTTCCTCCCCGTCCCTTGCGCTCCCCCAACATTCATATCCACCGGCGCGGCCCCATAACTAATCGTTCTCCTCTTCCCATTCTTCAACAAAATACTCACCACAAAGAAATTCACAAAAGGAGCGTTGGGGTGGTGTTCGTTGTAGTAGTTGGCCATGGTTATGTCGGAGGGAGAAAGAGTGGTGAGGGAGAAGTGGATACAGGGGGACCAATGACCGGGACCCGTGGAGGCGGTAAGCGGGGAAGAGATGGTAAGTCCTGGTGGGAGAACTCGGCGGTAGAGAGTAAAGCCCAAGGGGAGGTCCTCGAGGATTGTGGTGGAGTTGTCGGGCATGGTTTCTTCGATTAGAAGAAAAGATTCGGTGCGGGAGAGGGAGGGAGAAGTTTGGCCATCTTTGAGCAGTATTCTTTACAACCGTGTAGTAAGAATATTAGTGACGAGGATTTGGCAGGGAAAGGGTCGGACAAACGGGTAAGGACATCCTCCGCCGCCGAAGCCAGCGTCGATGAAATACCGACCGTCGCTACCAATCCATCTCACCAGAAGAGTCTCGTGCGTGATAGGGCTCCAAAGCCATCCCTCTTCTTTCGGGTCTTTGCCTCGGTGGAGGTACACCCTAGCTCCAACTTCCGAGACTGAGAATCCAAATCCGCGAAGGAAAGAAGAGAACGCGCCATTAAGCCTGCATATCGATTGAGATCCCAATGATTAAGTATCAATTCCTTTGACTTTGAAATTGAAGAAGGAAAGGACTCACGCATAACAAAAACCCCCCTGCTGTCTCCCCACAATCCTGTTGAAATTCCCCTTTCCCAACTCCATCATTTCTTTCCCACCACCCAACACGATTGGTCTATTCGGACCATTCCAGTCCTCTTTTGAGACATGAAGAGCGGAAGTGTCGTATGGAGTTGTAGTTTGTTGAGCGAGGAGAAGCTTTGCGAGTAGATCCAAAGAAGGAGGCTCTGTGGCTGTTGAAACGGGAAGGCCAATTCGGGTGAGGTAAGAGTGAGTATCGGGGAGAGAGAGAATGGATAGAGTTGATTGGGTGCTGAAGTAGATTGAGCTGTCGGGTCGCGCTGCTTTGAATTCGAGTTGAGTAGGGTGAGATGAAAACGACTGTAGCGGTAGGGCACCTGTGTCGAACTCACAAGCTGCCATTTTCGGTGCAAGGAATCTGCGGTACAGAAAGAAAGAAAAACGGACCTGAAGAAGAGCGATAACGACTTGACTCTTCGGACAAGTTGGCGACATTCATCCGCAGCAACTCCGCCGCTCAATCCGTCACACATCATCGCCCAACTCATCCCCCTCAGCTTCCTTAATCCACATCCACATACTCAACAACAAACATGGAAACGTTACTGGCCCTCGGAATCCCGAAACAACGAGCGAACTTTGCCCTCTTAGAATTCAACGGCGACGTAGAAGCCGCTTGCGATTGGTGCTTTGAGGAGGTCCGCCTACATCCACCGAACGCCTCGTCCCTTGCTGAACCTCCTTACAAACTTCTCAGGGAAAAGATTGGACACCGGCAGACCTCCTCGGTACAAGACCTCCACCACGAGCTGCTGCCGACTCTCCACCTCCACCTCCTTCTCATTTCAACTCCGCCGCTCCGAGTGGCTACCCATCCTCAAATGATAACCCGACGAATCATGGGAGACCTCCACCACATCGTGCCATCACTCCGATGACAAAAGTCAAGATCATCTTGAAGACTGATCAACCGACTGGGAGGACGGTCGAAGGAGAAGTGAAGGAGGTCCTTACGAGAGGAGATCATCCGAGAGGCGTAAAGGTGCGGCTAGTGGATGGGCGAGTTGGTCGAGTGGTCGGGTTGCTATGAGAATACCTCGCGAATTGAATATTCGAGCAATGTCCGCCGGAAGACAAATGGTCACAGAAAGACCGCGCGCCAGGCCCTCGAAAGTCACGACACGGTTGCGAAGGTAACAATATAGGTTTATTGAGCAAGATGGTTTCATATAAAGGCGCGCGATAGAGAGAGATGGGAGAGCGGTGTGCAACAAAGATGGTGCAGTGTATCTGGGAGGGAATGTAGATGGGGGGTTGCGAAATGTCCGTTTGAGAAAGAAAAGAAAATGTGTCGACTGCTGATGAGGGGGAGAGAGAAAGGGTCCGTGGCGGAAAGAGGTTTTAACGCTAAAGAAGAGGGAGGGAGTTAGTACAAAGTGAGGGAAAACGAGGCAAGCGAGCTTGCTAACCTTGACGATAACCTCGAACTTTCCAAAGTCCTCCGAAGACATGGCCCAAATGGCACTGAGTCCTTCGGCGATGGAAGCGAAAGCTAATTGAATGAAACAACGTCAGCAGCTAGAAGGTACAATTATTCAAAGATTTAAAACGTACGTTGAATGACAATGGCAGAGAGCAGGTGGATAGGAATCTTCCACCAAACTTGTCCAAAGTCGAGTTCTTGGCTGTGAGCGAAGAAAATCGAGGTCAGCAACCACAGTCCTGTTCCAACAAGGAAGCGTACGTACAAGAGAAGACCCCAGAGGTAAAGCGTCTACAGGAAAGAAGGACTTAGCCAAACTTTCTCACGCGCAAACGAAATACGAAAGCTTACGAAGAAAGTGATGAAGCAGAAATCGGCGCAAATAGCAACCCACAACGGAGTCAAAGAGTGTTCGATGAATCCAAGCGGCAAGTTGACAATAGTGACGGCCAAAGTGAAGACTCCGACGATCCAAAGGTTGATAGCGAGGTTAGGTAAACCGTAAAGACCCTTGATGTCACGAATACCCATGAACTGCAAGAAGGAAGAGGTAAGCAGCGGCACGAAAGGATAAGTAGGGAGGCAGCTTACCCAACGACGACGCTGCTTGAGGAAATCACGCAGCGTGACAGGACTCTGCTCACGAACGATACCGTGGATACGACCAGAAGTGAATCCTCGGCGCCAAGCGTCTTGCGAAAACTCGAAATCTTCAGCGAGCGATCCGAAATCCCTGTGAAGCAGATGTTAGCTGTCGGCGCAGAAGCCAGAGCGACAGCAGAACGACGAACCAAGTACACTCGTTCTCCATCTCTCCGTTGGTCATGAGGAAAGATCCGTGGACCCCAAAGACTGGACGATGAATGACCGCTGTTCGTAGTAAAGTATCAGCGACAGTTCTTCGTAGAAAAGGATTGCTGGCAACGAACAGTTCTGGAAGTGGAAACGAGCCAAATCGTCTCCGACACGAATTCCGTCGGCTACAGTGAAATACCAATTCTCCCAGAATCCTTCTCCGTTGTAAAGAATGATTCCTTGACCAAAGTGGTGGGGCGTGTAACGAATGAACTCGATGCAGTGGCGAAGCGACTCTCCATCAGTGACAGATTCCTCGTCCCTGTTCAAGATGAAGTCAGCAATCATCCTCGCACGAAGAAGTAAATCGAAACGAACATGTGAAGAATCCAGTCGTAGACACCGAGCGAGACGTGGTAACGGAAGTAGTCGAGCGCACGAGCCTTGTATTTGGCCTTGCCGAGTGGTGACTTGTACGACTTGGGACAGACGATGTTCTGGAGATCTGGGTAGACATACGGCTCATCCGTGAGGACGACGACCTTGACCGAAGGGTGGTACTTTTCGAGCTTGACGAGCTTGTTGTAACCGCGACGAACAGCTGCCTCGTTAGATCCCTTGGTGACAAGAACGATGAAGCTACCGAAAAAGCATGAGGGTCAGCAATGGCGCCACGAAACGCGAAAGTGCAACGAAACGAACAAGTTTCGAATGTACTCGCGGTGAACCGGCTTCTTGTCCATAACCTCCTGGGGGTAGATTGTGTCGGGAGTAATGAAGCCACAGTAGGCGAAGAGGCAGTTGGGGATGGATAGAACCCAGATGAATCGCCAAATAGTACTGAAGGTGAGGGCGTCGTAGGTCCACTGTCCAGTAGGGTGGTAGACGACCCAAACGGCGGTGAGACCAGGAATGAGGAAGAGGTGAGGCAGCCAAGCCCAAGACTGGAGTTTGAGGAGCCTGGCGGTTCGGACTGCTTCAGGGTCGTGGCTAAGGTCGGAAGTCCAGCGGGTCGAGTGAAGCTGCGAAAGCACCTCTGGGTCGGTCGGGTCGGGAACAGCGGGGCGAGTGGTAGGTGTACGCCAGTTCATGATGGTGTGAATAGTAGTACCAGTGGCGGTCCATGCGTGCGAAGACTTCTGGCCAATGTCACGAACGGCGCGTCCTGGACCACGAATGATAAGGTCTGCAAAGTGGCGAGCCATCTTGATGGGGAGGGCGCCGGCCGTGTTGGGCTTGGTAACGAACAGGCCGTCCCAAATCCACTTGCCAAGCTTGAGTCCAACACGGTCGAGGAGGTGGTACGAGATCCTGGGGAAAAAAGTCATCAGCGTGCCGGACTTCGAGGGCTAGACTCTCGGAACTCACCACGCGATGAAGAAGTTAAACATCAAGCAGAGGATGTACGTCGGAGTGACAATGTTCCAGTATGAGTGGCCTTGGTTTGAGAAGTAGATGACGAGGTGGGGCATGAGGCCGTAGATGGTAAGGAACTGCATAAGGTAGAAGCCGTACGAGACCTTTCCGATCCAGGTGAAGATTCCCCAACTGACAAACCACTGCATGGCGTGACTGATTTCGACCCAAAAGAGGATGCAAGCGGGTGGGATCCTGCGAAGGTACAGCCATGAGCAACAGAGCCCTCGAAGATGTGGAAGCGACGAACCAGTTCGACATGAACATGTACTGAGGCCAGACGGTGGAAGGGTCCCATCCGTACATGCCCTGGTAGACGGTAACCTTTGCGATGGCTTTGTTGGCTGGTGTGGCGACATTTGTACCTCCTGCAATGAAAGCCATACCGAGCGCCATAGCGCAGACCTCAAGTCCAACAGTGAGCTTCCAGGAGTCCTGAATCTTGCGAACGTAGCCAGCTGCGTGGAAATCGGCGAGCCAAAGACCAAGCATGTAGCTAGGGTGCAAGTGAGGTCAGGTTTTCTGTCAGACTCGATGATTTGAAGGGAGCGAGCAGCTTACAGCATGTTGGGACTGTTGATCCACCAGAGCGACACGCAAATGACGAGGAACATCGAGTACCTGCCACGGGCGGGAAGGGGTGCGAGAGTGGCGGCGACGATGTAAACCAAAACTGATCCCCAGAACTGATCGTACGTAGTCCAAAGAGCGCTACCGACGATGAGCATGTACTGGTGGTTCGACTCGGTAAAGAGGTCGAGAGTGAACTGAAGGAATCCAGCAAAGTTGCCGATGCCGCACCAAGTCGGGACCCAGAGGGAGGAAGGGGCGAGGACCTGCTCTTGAGCCTGAATAGCCGTGTTCATAAGACCGTTGGCGCAAACTTGCCACTGGATGAAACCAACGACGATGGCGGGGAAAGCGAGACGGATAGAGCGACGGAAGAGGGAGGACGAAAGTGACAGCCAGCGGGGTCCGGGCGGCTTGAGAGGGACGATGGGTTTCTCTGGCTCGTCGTCTCCGTGCACGACAGGCGCCTTGGGGACGGTGAAAGCCGACTTGAGGAACGAGGCGGCAAGCACACGACCACCGAGCAAAAAGTACATTCCGACGGCGAGCTGTCCATTCCTACGAAACAGAAAGGGCAGGTTAGCTCCCAACGCTGGGCCTGTTCGAATTTCTGGGAACGGACCTGAGGAAACCCTCCAGACTACCTTCGGCTAACGTATTGGGGTGTGATTGACTCCAGGTCAAGTCGGAGAAGTGGTGGGTGAAGATGATGACACTAGCGATACCACGAAGTCCGTCGATCCACTCGAGGCGGTTCGTGCGGCTGATGACGACGGCGGGAGGGTCGCGTTGCGAGTTGCCTGGGTGCTCCTTACCGATGGCAGGTGAACTCGGCGAAATCGGTAGGTACTTTTGCGAGTCTTGGCCGAGCGGTGACTTCTCAATCTCGTCGTCGTACCTCGAATCCGAGCGACCGTAGCCCTCCTTACCCGGAGCGACCTCTGAAATGGCCATTGTGCGACCAGCGTCGCTACCCTGGTCGGAAGAGTGACGCCATTCCTGGTTAAGAGCGACGCGGGAGGAGTTGTAGGGGATGTTGTTGGGGTTGTGGTCCGTGCCAATGGTCGAAGCACGTCCCGACTCGATCCCAGAAGCGTGGCCAAAAGAGCCTTCGCGATAGCGACCAAATCGAGAGTCTGGCGAGGAAGGGTGGTAAAGCGAGTTGTCGCCATAGCCGCCTGAGGCATCGTTGTAAGCGTGACCAGATTCGGACTGCGAGGAGCGTGATGGGAAAGGAAATCAATGACAGTCAGTGCGCAGCTCCAAGTTTCTGGCTACTAAACGATTCTCTCTTTGTTGAAGAAAAGCCTTCGAACACGAGGAATACTTACAGTGTGATTTCCGCCTTGGCCGCTTGTGCGGTTGTCAAAGCTCCCGTCACTATCAGGCCTAGTACCTTGTCGCTGATCGATTTTTGTCCCACTACTTCCACTCTCGTGGCTGCGTTCGTAGCCTTCTCCTCCATGCGTTGGGCTCCCAGGCTCCGAGTGGTCACCGCCGACGGATTGGTAGCCCTGGACGCCGGTGGCCGACAGTGACTGATGGTACTGCCGTTGACCTGCGTCACCGTCGGGATACGACTCGCGACGACTTGGGTCTGCGTCGTAGTCGGCAAACTGGGCGCGAAGGGGATCGGCGGAAGAAGGGTCGAGGTCGGGCGAGTAGCGGCGTCCTTGCGCGTCGTGATCGCCAACGGCGTGGCCTGCCGGTGGACTTGTGGAGTACATTTCGTGAATAGGCGTTGGCATGGAAAGAGGGCGTGAAGATGAAGTCGCGGAATCGACGGCGGGCGAGCGTTCCTGAGGGTCATCACAAAAAGGCATAGAAGTAGCGAGTCAGCTAAACGATCGCGACAAGCGAATTCGATGAGATATTGAACGTGAGGGACTGCCTGCCCGCAATGCTAGAAACAATAACGGACGAGCACGGAGAGCGACCGAGGACAGGTTTGAAGTACACGCGCGTTGCCAGACGCGACATCCAAGCAAACTTGTGGGCCAGGATTGAAACGTCGGCCCGACGATCCTCCTTCGCGTGACAGTGAACCTCGCTCGCCCGACAGAGCACCATCTCGATTTGCCCACTCAGCTGGTTCGAAATCCTGCCCCTGTCCTCCCCCCGCCGAGCCAAAGTGACGGGCCGCGCGCGCGGACCTTCTGTGACCTCCTGCGCTTCGATCTGGGTGGGAATGCTTGAACTCGACTAACCTTTGACCGGTCCCGGGGTGCGATTACGTTCTTGAGTTTTGTGATGGGATTGGTAAAAGCTGCCAAAGGGGTCTTGCGCGACTGTTGATCCGTCTGTTGGGGGACGTCGGCGAGGTGCTCAGTCGACTCGAAGCTCGGTCGCTCTACGGTGATGGGAGGTCCGGCGAGCGGTGACGGCAATCTATGAGAGTTGGCAGAAGTTGTTCGCGGCAGCGTGGAGGACGAGGCTGCCGAACGAATGCGAAGAGACGAGGGGACAAGGGCGTGAAAAAGGAGAGAGGAGAGAGGGCGTCAGGCCAGGACTCGCGCTAATTTGAAATGCACGTACCCGACTCCGGATCCAAGCCGACGTTGGCCTCCTCATCAACAACTGGCAGCCGTCCTTGATCGTTCTCAGGCATGTTGGAAAGCACGATGGGGAGGAAGATAAAGAGGTGTAACCGCTCACCCCGCGCAGCGCCTCTACCGAGGGCTCGTGAGGCACTGCCGCCACTTGAAGCTCCTCGCGCATCGTCGTGCATGACGCGGGGCTAGACTCGCGGCCGCTGGAGTGATACAATTGTATTGGCAAGGTAGTTTGAGGTAGTACAAGATTTTTAGCCGATTGGATCAATGGTGGGTTGAGTGCGCTCCCCAGTAAGAGGTAGTGACTCGGAAAAGTGAATGTGGCATTGGGCCCTTGAACGCGCGAGACAACGTTGTCGTAGGTGGGTATGCCTTGTTTCCCTTTCATCTCCTAAACATTGACGAACACCCTTAGTTCGATTCGAGTTCTGTCAAATCGACTCATTTCAATCGAAGGATTGTAAAGCTGAACGCCCGACATCGCGCACCACGGGGAAAATATTTCGGAGGCGCGGCGCTCAAGCAAATCGCTGCTATCAGCTGCTTGGGTGCCATATTGACCCTGATACGGGGCAATAATGATGGAGGCGTTTTTTTCAAACGCCACAGTTCGCTACAGAGCCTCGAGATTGCACCCCAGGTGGCAGATGTTAGCGACCATTCAAGATAGTTTTCGTGTCTACCAAGTTTTTGAATGATTCGATAGGCATGAGAGTCTTCTGAGGGGGTCCCAGGCATTCCCCGCGCTATGTGTGCGGGTTGACCAAGCACTACAATGCGGTTTTCCGAAGGCGAGGCGATTCGGCTTTCAAGAAGACCGGCCATACTGTACTTAGCTCGAGATTAAGACTACCGGATTGGAGGTCTACACCGGTAAAGCGGCTTATGGTCCAATTCATCGATGTTGGCTGGACTTCGCTAGCGGAGCAATCAGCGGCTCTTCGTGTTTCTTCAGAGAAGTCAAGTCAAGCTCAGCCAGAATCGTCTCCAAAATTGAGAATGCTGTCAGTGGTAAGATCTTCGTCTGACAGTATATTGCCGCAAATTTTCCACTGAACTGTTTCGTTGTTCGGCGACCTGGTTAGAGATAGTCTACGTAGCTGAGTGGCGGCGAGGCTTCTTCAGCGCGCCCCCGCAACTTCACCGCTGCTTCATTTGCTTCTCAGATTAGGTAGTTGATTTCTTACAGCTCTAGATCTACCCTACGACAGCCAAGAAACAAGCAAATATCTCCTGCACACCTTTAGGGAGGTGGGAGCGGGAGGGGCTCCCTTCCGGGACCCTGACTCCACGAAACGCGAGTCGACATTGGCTTTTCGCGAGAGACCCTGCCCAAGTCAGAAAACAAAGCGATTCATCGACGCTGAGCGATCGAACAGAAGAGAAACTTACACGAATCACCCTTGACGCTACGGATGTCCAGGTCCACAGGGCCGTACTTCCGACCTGCGTTGGTCGATCCGGCTTGGAAGTTTTTACCTCGTGTCTGAGAGTACCTCGGAATTCTGAGGCTCGGTTCAATGCTGATGCATGATAGTTGGCATGCCCGGTACCCATTTTACCTTGTGTCGCGCATTGCCTCTGGTAGGCGTCTTCCAAGGGCCTCGTCGACGTCAGACCGCGTACGTAATGGAATTGGTCGATGGAGACCTAAATTGGGATTGATACAAGTTCCAGCTTGTGCCATAATCTATGAAGAGTTGAACTACGCGCAGAACTCTGCTACCGCATCCATGAACTCCTTCGGCCGTTCCGCGTGGACTGCAAACAAGGTCTTTAACTTTAAAAGCTGACCTCACGAGCGCCTGGAGGGTAAGTCGAGAGGGAGACTCACCCCAGTGACCAGCTTCCAGCGTGCTCAGTTTCATATTTGGGAAGAATTCTTTGATGAGTGGTATGTTTTTCCTGTTGATGTACTTCGACTTTGCGCCTAGCCTCCACAATCACAAATCAGCGGTCGGGTGTACGACGTCAGGCTCAATGGCTTACCTTTGATGAACAATGCCGGCCCTTCCCACTTCGTTCCGGCCCCGACTTCGTAAGGAAACTCCCCAATTTCTCCCAAGGCATCCTGAAGGTAACTGAGCGGCAGTCTGAACCCATAGGGCGAGGTGGATGTCTCGCGGCTCAAATTTGTGAGAAGGAATTGTCGAACACCAAGATCCTGCGGTGTCACTTTGAGGGTCAGAATTGTGAAAGATAGAGATTTTCAGGAGTTCTGAGACGTACTGATTCGTATTTGGAGAGAATGTCGTCGGCCTCTTTACGACTGTGCACCTTCGCCTCAGTAACTTCTTGCATTCCCTTCAGGTACGCTCCGAATTCGGGAGAAATTTTGCCAATTCCGGGTGCCATGTCAACCACTGCGACATGAAAAGGAATCATCAGCTCAGAACTAGGGCAAGAGTTCTACAGACACACCGACAAGTCGGCTGAGAGCAGGTGTTGGTCGGAGAGCGAGCGCCATGGCAACTTTGCCACCCCTGCATCCCGAATATACGAGTTCAGTGACTTCGACTCCCGTGCAGCTCGTGTTAGTACGTTTCGCACTTACATGGAGTGCCCAATGACCGTGACGTCTTCCAAGCTCCTCTCTTCCAAGAACGCTGCAACGTCCCCCGACATATCTCGATAAGTAGCATGTGGACTATGCGGACTTTCACCATGATTCCTCAGGTCCTATGTTTCAAGCTATTGTCAGCAATCGCCTCCGTTCGCTAAGCCCGCACGCCGAGGACTGAAGAACGCACAAGCGCGTGAACATCCCGCTCCAGTCGGTTCGCCATGCCTTTCGCCAGGGAGCGCCAGTTTTGCTTGGAGCCATAGAGGCCATGTAGGATAACTACTGGGCCGCCGCGGGTAGGCTTAGATGGAGCGTAGGAGTCGGAGGCTAAGGAGAGGGTAGGGCGGGACGCAGTGGTGAGTTGTCGTTTACAGACTGGTCGGAAAGGTGCGAGAAATACAGGCCGCATATTTGAAGTCGTTGGTTGAGCTGTAAGAGGGGGGTTCAAAGACCTCTGTTGCTCGAAAGGCGGACCGTGCGCAATCTGCCTGAGTTGTCGAAGCGATGCTCTTCCTTCAAGAGTACTGGTAAGCTTATACGGGCAGTCGAAAACGAGGGGTAAATTGAATCACAAGCTGTTACGACGCTGCGAAGGCGTTGGATCAGTTTTAGGAATTGTGAGCTTTCCAAATTTCCGCGCGTCCGCGGACTTCAATTTGACTCAATTCTACCCAGTGGCGGCGGATGAAGGTACATTCCACAATCAGTCTTTCGAAGGAGGGTGAGACAAAGTTGACCTCTGATTTCCCGTAAAGACGGCAAAAAGCTGCCGACTGGAAAAAAATGTCAAGCCTTCAAGCTTCCCGTTGACCTTCGGCAGGCAAAAGCGGGTGTTCTGCAACGCCGGAAGACAGAGTCAGAAAGCAAGAAACAAATGAAGCAGAGCAGTAATAAACGCACACTCTTGAGAGATCCTTAGCCGGTCTCAATCTCCCTCCTTCTCCTTCCATCCCTGCTTCTGCTCCCTGCCCTTCTTCGTCGCCTTCAGCTCTGCTTGTTTCTGCGCAACATCGCCCAAATTCACGATTCCGACCAAGGTCGTCGAGAGAGCAGTAGAATCAGAACTATCGAGCCCCTGGCTCACTGAAGGGTGCAGAAGGTTACTTGAGTCAACCGAACGGGCCCTCGAACAAGAGATCGGTGAAGAGCTCGACCTATCAATACCTCCACCGACTCCCAGCTTGCGGTGATCCATCATCATCTGCCGCCAATCACGTCATTTTACATCGCTACGATCTGTTCTTTCTGCTCCTCAGTCGCCTCCTTGATCGATGAATCCCCCGACAGTGGATCTCTCTTCGCCACCTGCAAGTTCACAGGGGTGTTGTCCCATTCGACAAAGCGCTCAGGAATTGTCCTATCGTAGATCTCACTGTAGCACTGGAATAAGAAGAACTTCAAGTATCTATAATCCCAGCCGCTGTGAAACGCGACGTACCCTGGGTGCGGGTCTCGATAGCGACCCCGCGATCACGCGTTCCCAATCTCTGGACATAAGCTCCTCCAGGGTGGAATCAGGTCCTCGATCCAAGTTGAAGATGAGCACTCGCCGCTCAGTTGCAGTGAGACCGTGAGCTCTGTCCCGCGCAGAAAGAAGGATGGGAACGACAGTGCGCTCCGCAGGACCGACGAGCTCGTCGAATTGAAACGCCTTCAGGTCACCCCGTCGAAGTTCACCTTGGGATAGTGAGAGAGGAGGAAGATTCAAACTTGAGGTGTCCGAGCGAAAGTCCTTGACGACATCGTACCCGCGAGACTGAGAGTAAACTGGCGACGATTGCTTTTCAGACTTGAGTCATAGTCGAACGTGATGCGGACGAAGTGCGTCTCCTGGATGTGGTGATTTACCGGCGAGCTTAGTCAATAAGCCATAAAAGCGGCTTATTGAAGGTCGGACAAGAAGGTTTGCTGTACGAAGAGGTGAAAAGCGCGGCTCCACAAGTTGTGAGGGTGCGCCAGACCTTTCTCCTCAAGGCTGTTCTCGAGCTCCGCAATCGCGGAGCAGCCTTTCTTGTGATTCTTCCAGTACCGAAGATAGGACGTATCTTGAGTGAATAATCGATGAAGAATGTGAAAAAAGCTGGCTGGACGTACCGCCTTCGAACACTCTTTCGAACAGCTGGAAGCGGCAATATGGGTAAGCAAGTATTCGATCAGAAAGGATCATGTAAGGAATCCTACTAGAAGGCATTCTGGCACCTCGAGCAGGCCTGCAGTTGAGAAATCGACTCTAACTCGGACTTCCGGCACAAATCGTTCGAACAAACAATACCGGGGGTCGAAGGCTTCAGAGCGTGAGAGTCAGCGAGGGAACAGACGTACACAAAGCGAGAAACAGACCGATACCGCCGCCAGTTTGCGCTGAAATGTGATCTAGATACGTCGACTTTGACCCAGGTGACTTCGAAGAAGGTGAGGGCGGGCCGAGTTTGCTGCATAACGGCGCTGTACTTGTGTCCGTGTAGGGCCTGTTCTGTGATGCTCGTTCTGATTTCCGTAGAAAGTTGAAAGTCAATGTCGTCGGAAGAAGCAAGAGGAAGGCCAAGTGCGCGGAGCTGAGTTGAGGCGACGTGCTGAACTCTCCTAATATTGGGCTTGCTCAGCAGGTGAACGGGTGGGTAGCGAATGTTTTCGTGAGAGCTGGCTATGCATGTGGGAGTGTAAGTTCTGAAAACAGCGGCGGAGACAGCCAATTGAACGTATCACTTTGCAGGTGCAGCTCCTTCTTCCTCTCCTCCGCCGCTCAACATCATGATCAACACCGCTGGTAGGATGTACTGAGGACGAAAAATTTGATAAGTTCTTGTCTACCGCAGAGTAGCCAAGCAGAATGGAAAAAAAAAGCGAAACTTACCATCCAGTACTTCTCCATGAACCTGTTCAAAAAACCAATGCATCAGCGCTCGTTTCAAGTCGCTCGCCAGATGCCAGTAGGCTAGATTTAACCTACCCCTTATCCCTCGGCGGTTGCACAATCTTTCCATCCTCCCCGACTACGATAGGAATAGGCTCTTTCCATCGGATCCTGCGAACGCGCTCTGTGTCAGCACGCATTCCTCTATCCCCTCAAGTTCAGAACCGAGCTCACGGCTCAGCCTCCTCCCCCCTCTCAACCCTGATTTCCACTTCGCCAAGACCACCTCTATCCAACCTAGCCTCCCCACCGTTCCCCACACACGCCTCATTCGAATTCGTCAAGTATCTAAAGCCCTCAAAGTCCGCTTGTGTCCCTGGGGTGAAGTAGAGCACCAGAGACTCGTTGAACCTCTTTAGAGGGTAATGAAAGAGTACACACTGCCGTTCAATCGCGCCTCGCGTCAGCGTGGTTTCTTTCCCTCTCCTCAAGCTGTGCGAACGCGGACATACGGAATCCACCACAATAACACTCGCGTCTTCTGCTGCCCCTTCTCCGCCATTCGCTCCTACTGCCAACTGGTATCGCTCCCCCGGCCCTAGGTGCTCGAAGGGATTGAAGCCTGGTTGTGTCGGAGAGAACCAAGCGTCGTTTGTGTGCTGGTCTACGTTGATGTTACCGCGTGAGATGAACGGCGGGAAAGGTGAATCGGAGGCTAAGGAGATTATGCGGTGCGAGAGGGGAAAGGTGTGAGTTGACAACCGCGTTGACGAGGGCTCCTGCAAGGTGGAGCATGATCAGCGACGGCGTGACAACCTAAGCGGCGGGCAGCGTACGGCTGAAGTGGGCACCAAGGCGGCAGCCAGTGCCACAGTCAACGTTAATAATCGTGTCATCTGGTACGAAGTTTGTGAAGGCGAAAGGAAGGGAGCGCGTCCCGCAGCGACAAATGACGGCCTCGCGCCGACCAACCTGGACCAAACGCGGCGCAACCTTTCTTCGTCTTCCCATCACTCGCAAAAATGATCCATTGGACGGTTGGTGCACTCCTTCTCGCCACATCATCACTCGCGTCCCAGGTGGCCGTGGCCATCCCCTGGAGCGCAATTGCAACACCCGTACCCGCCCCACTCGCAGCGGCCGCCATTCGCTCAATCGGACCCCAACGCGCAATCAGGACAACTGGAATTTGGGGAAGAGGAAGAGAGGATGCGATAAACGTGGAAGTCACCGTGGATGGACCCCTCGTTGCTTGTGCAGCGGTAACTTTGACTTGGGCGAGCGATAAGATTCCAAAGGATCGGGCAATTACTTACCATGTTCAGGGTACGTCAAAATTCTTCTGAATCCTAACTTGCACTGGAAGAGAACTGACCGCTTGCAAATTCGTCACAATTTCTCCCATTTTTGGTATGAACATAGCCCAGCCATCCTGGCCAGACGAAAAAGGTCGACATGCGACGCTCCCACAACAAGACTTTGTCACTCCTTCTACTTCCCATAAATGGGTAGTCGACTATCCAGCTGGAACAGTGATCCAATTCGATTTGAGCGTGAGCTTTCTCTCCGAGGCTCCTGCGAAGCTGCAGTCGCTCGAGTCATCTCTGACGTCCGCTCTCCCTCCGCAGCCCTGGTGGCGAGGGGGAATGGGAGCTACAGTATACGGCGCGAGTGAAAACATGACTGTCCAAGCTGGCTCTACCACAGACTGGTACGCCGAACCCCCTCTTTTCGCCTCAATTCCTAGCATTTCACCCCTCCGTTTTTCCCTTCCCTCAAAACTAACACATTCTCCATCCCTCATTGCAGCATCCCGCAAGACCACTTCCCAATAATCACCACCATCCCCAAGACACTTACCGAATGTGAGCCTGCCGTATTCTACTGGGAAGGCGGAGAAAATCGAGGTCCATTCGAGGCGTACGCTCTCGGAAAATTGACCAGCGGCGACTGGCAGTGGGAGTCGATCCGAAACGTTGGGAATGAGAGCTTTGGCTGGATGGTAGATTATCCAGTAGGGACTCAGGTTGAGATTGGCATTTTCGTGAGTTTTCCTCCTGAGTGGATTGAGAACCGAAACGCTGATGGACTTCAACGGCAAACAGCAACAAAATGGAATGACGCAGACGAGAATTGACTTGGTCGTCAACGAGAAAGGCTCTTCAACTTCCTGGTAGGTTATTCTGCTCTTTCTTCTGCTGCCCAGTCGCATTCACTCGTGCGAATACATGATGCTTATGATCGACTCGCAATACAGTATTCCAACAAATCACCTCCCTGCCAAACGCCGTTGGTACCGTCGTAAGCGCATTGTTTAATTCGAGTCGAACGCTACTTTTCTGACGATCTCAACTTTCGCAAGGTCCGGCCGCGATCACAGGCTTCGTGATTGTCGGACTGATTGTAGCGGCGCTGGTAGGATACATGGGCTACCGAGGATTCTTGACTTGGAAAGCGAAGAAAGATGGAGGTATCCGGTTGGAAGATGAGGCGGAGACTTCGGCGTAAGGGAGGAAGGAGGCTTTAGGCAGATGGACATTGGTGCGATGAGTTTTTTTGTATCTGTGACGTTCCACATCTTATCAGTGATATTGAGCGAGGTATTTCAGTCGCCACGATTGCTGTTTGGAGTACCCTTGTTGTGGAGTGCGAGCACAGGGCGGGCGAAGTTGCTGAACATTGTTACGCCATAAATTTGCTTGTTTGCCATCACCACCCAGCCAAGTACCCAATAGCGGCATCAAGGGGGGCGCTCCGCATCTTAGCCCGCGAATATACAGGGCTGCAGGATCAGAGATCGAATCACGACCGACCCTATCATTACAGTGCACTGGGAGGATGCCGTCGATACGCCCTGCGCCCATGCCCGGCGAGGAGGATCCTTTTTGTGTTTCGCGGTTTGATTAATTATTCAAGAGAGGAATGTAAGCAGCCCCACACGTCACCCTCTGGATTGAATTTTCTCCTACGAGTCCGCAAGTGTGACGCCGAATCCGCCACCCACGAAGCTGAGTGAATAATAGCTCTCTACGGGCCCCAAGGCTTCCCTTCTACCTTAGATACTTCTTGCTAAAGATCTGAAACATCTGGCTGTATGCTCGAATACTATCGAAAGGTACTGTAAGTTTTTCATTGCCATAACGGCGACTTAGCCAAGTGGTTACGGCGATAGCCTCGAATTTAGCTTTGGGTGTTCACTCTGTACGGCCCTGCGTTGTCAGCTATTGGGCTTTGCCCGCGTAGGTTCGAATCCTGCAGTCGTCGTGCGTGATCGCGTTCGAATTTGTATGTGAGCGCGACGCCAGTTTTTGCGAGCAGTGTCCGTGAGGCTTTTCTTATTTGGCGGGTGAGTGCGGTGAAAAAATGTAACGCTCCATATATCCCAATTCATTGGCCTCCAAGTACTTGCGTGATGATACTATTCGTTGCGATGGGACGCGTAAGGCGAACGAGCACGGAGCGTAAGAGGAGCTCGAGCAAGTCTCGCGGCTGGCCGTTGCCTTACGCAATCTCTGATCCAGACCAACCGATCTGCTACGCATCTAGACCAACCCTTTGCAACCCAAGAAACAAGCAAGATAATCCTCCTAGACAGCTTCAGGGAGGTAAGGGAGGTCCCAGGGCGCTTTCCCTGAGGGGACGAAACACGCGAAATAGATTTCCCTGAGGGGCACGAAACATAAGAAACAGTCGCATGTGAAGGCAGCTTCAGGAAAACCCTGCCACTGTCAAGAAACGAAGGCATCGTAGTGTTGATGATGATTGATGTCAGGCGAGCTTTAACAGAATTGACTCGTTGTCTGGAGCTCCGAGCGTCAGTCCATGCATCGGGGGAAGTCAAAGAGAGTCGAACTCGACGGTACAAAACGCAATAGGTGTTCGTGTTCATCGCAATCAAGAGCAGTTCGCTTCCAGGCTTCACATCCCCCTTCCCGGTCTGAAAAGAAGTGGTTTAATCGGTCTTCGCCTTCTTCTTCGCCGGCTTATCGTCCTCATCCGACTCCTCATCTGATTCACCACTGCCGCCACTTCCACCGTCTGATTCTGACTCGGCTTGAAAGTCTTCGTCAACTGTTGAAAATAAGAAGGCGATGGGACAGGGGGGGAAAGGACGTGGAGAGGAGCGTACGCGAAGTGAAAGGAGACAAAAGTCAGCGAGCCACCAGAGAGTGTCGTAAAGAATGAATAAAGAAACGTACCTTCCGAGTCCTCATCATCCTCCTCGCCCAGCAAGTCCTTCACAGCAGCTTTATCAACATCCATGCTCTCATCGTCGTCATCCGAATCTCCATCATCTCCAAGCGCCGCGACTTCTGCCGCCGCCAACTCATCCATCTCATTCTTGACCCTGATCTTTTTGCTTCGAAGGTGCTCCTCAATAGTGGTGAGTTCTTCTTTGTTGAGTGCGGAAAAGATGATTGGATGGTCGGAATCGCCCTTGAGTTTGACGTTGAGGTCGAATGTTCGCGCGGAGGGGAGAGCGCCACCGACTCTGAAAAGTGGCAAGGAGGGGGTGAGCTGCAATCCTTCACAAGGAAGCGAAGTAAGGAGGTGCGAGGTACCGAGCAAATGTAACAGCAGAAATGTCGGAATGAAGAACAAGCGTTGGCTGCTTAGAGATGAAGATGAACTGCTTCTCAAGGAAGTATAGCTGTCCCTCGTTGGCCTTGACGTTACACTTGACCGCGCTTTGGCCTTCGTGTCTAGAAAGCACAAATACTCAGCACGTATTCTCAGTAGGAGGGAGAACAGATAGAAAGACGGACGACTGGAAGTTACCCGGAGTGGTGACTTTCTTCGCGGCAAGAACGCGGAACAGAACCGAAACGACTTCGAAAGCTGGGTCGTCGTAGCGCGCCAAAAGGTTGTCGTCGTATTTTGTCTTGAGCGTTTCTCTGCAATCACATCAGGCGTTGTCAGCACCAAGGCCAGTAAAAGGGAAGCGAAAGAAAGGCGACGTACTCGTCAATGTTCATCTCAACTTGGAGAATCTCCTCCTTGATAAACTGCATGACGAGGTAGGGGTATCGGGTTTGACCTTGCCTGATGGGTGGGTCGATGTTGACCTTTGGCGAACAATGTATTTTAGGATTGGAAACCAAAAAGTTTGAAAGTAGAGAAATGTACTCACAACAAACTGACAGTGAATATCGTCTGGTTTCGGGAGGAGGAAGAGCTTTTGCACCTGGGAGTAGCTGATGCGGTAGTCGTACGTCTTGCCGCGAAGTCGCATAAAGTCGCCGTGCATATCAATGTCTAGCCAGACCTGGTCAGCAACTCCCGCAGTCTCAAAAGGAATTATAAGACTCACCAAAGCGACCCCTCGGAGTCAAGCAAAGCACATCCGGAATCGTGCAAAGCGCCTCTCCCGTAATCTGACCAATATCCGCCTTCTCCTTGACGGCATCATGGAAGACCTGAGCTGCACTCTCTCCCGCATCATCCTCTTCCTCACTCTCCTCATCACTATCCTCCGCATCACTCCCCTTCATCTTCGCGTCCTCCTCCCCACCCTCAGCCTTCACCTTTGCCTTAGCTTCCTTCTTCTTCATTCCTTTAGCGGTACCAGGTAGGTACAGACGAATTTCCGAAACCTCGTCGGGTTGAGCTCGCAGACGCTTCTTGCGGGCGAGAGCATCTTCGGTTGCGGGAGCGGGAGCGAGGGAAGAGGAGAATTCGAGCGCGACCTCGGTTTTGGTGATGGAGGTATTGAGGACGGTGGAGAGGGGGATGGTGAAGGCGGGCTTGCCGGCGACGAGGAATGCGAGGTCTTGGGCTGGTGGGGAAGAGTTCAGTAGGGAACGAGGGTAGGTGGGTGCGAGGGGATGAACATTGGACTTCGGCGATACCCCAGTTCCAACCACGGACGCTCGTGTCGTTAGTCTCGATTGTTGTGTTGTAGTACTGTCACAGGGCAGACGTTAGCGAGACAACATCATCACCATCCATGCGCAACTTTACCTGCTTGCAAAGATTTTGGAGACGCTCAAAGTCGTCCTTAAGGAAGCCATCGAAGGTGATGCGGGCCTTGTGAGTGCCGATACGAAGTTGGAAGTTGCGCGCGACTCTGTGCGAGGAGGACTGGGTCAGTGGGGATGCGCTTTGAACGCGCCAACATGCGACATGGGCGTGGTTTGCGGCTATGGGATGGTCGCAGCGACGTCCTGCTCGCTATCGTACCCTTGTTGGGCGCAAGGTGGACGGTCCATCGCGGGCCCAGAGGGCGCCGCGTCGACTGAATGCGACAAGAAGATGCGGAGAGGATGAAGAGGGATTGAGGCGTACCTCATCCATTGGATCCACTTGATATCTGAGCTTGGGATTGTAGTTACGCTCTCTGTCTCATCGGAGCTCTTCCATCCAAGTCCACTCTGCGCAATACGAAGCTCTGGACAAACGGGCGTCACGATTCAGCTCGGACGCGACTTGTGAGGTGAGAATGCGGGATGGACGTACTGCCAGGCTGGCTGCCGAGGCCGAGGTAAATGTTTTCGAATTGGGCTGTTGACATGTTGATGAAAGTGGGTGTCGCGAGCGAAGTGAAGGCGGGGGACGGCGCGTCAAGAAAGTTGGAGGTCGCGCTGGTGTGGACAAGTCGGGCTGGACTACTTTTCCCTGTTCTGGCGTCGACTGTGCTCCTGCGATGTCTTCTCAAACGATGAGTGAGTGAGATTAGTTCGTCACTTGCCGGCTGGACGTCAAGTTTGGCAGAGTTTTGCGCACGCACTCGAGACGACGTTTCGCACTCCGGGCTGAAGCGGAGCCCGGCCTCGCTGCTTCTTCCAAACATCTCCAACTCATCCGAACGTTCAAGATGGCGTCAATCGTACGCCGAGTGGTAGCTCTGACACGAACAACCGCCAACGCAACAACTTCCTCCGTCCGCGCCCTCGCAACTCAAGCGTCCACTCCTTCCTCCCTCCTCCCATCAAAAGCCGACCCCCGCTCGAAGTACCTTGTACAAGACAAACCAGAACGACCAGCTGTCGCCCGCATCTCGCCATCCTCATCCCGCATCGCCGGCCGCACCCCATCCAAACCCCGAAAATCCATCTCCCCTCTCAAGGCTTCCGCCGACGGCATCGTCCCCACCCAGTCCACTCAAGGACAAGTCAAGATCTTCCTCCCATCCGTCTTCGTTCGTCTAGTACGCAACACTGGTCAACATGCTTCCGATCCCTACACGGCCACTTTCCGAACCGACCTGCGTCTTACAAAACCAGATATTTCAAACTACCTACTAAACATCTACGGACTCGCTATCGATTCTATTCGAACTATCAACTACTCTTCACCGTTGAAGCGAAACCCGATTGGAGGTGGTTACTCGAGAGGAGGTGGTACAAAGTCGTACAAGAAGGTTCTCGTGACGATGAAGGAGCCCTTTTGGTACCCGGAAGAGCGATCGAGGGATTGGTGCAACGAGCACTTCCAGCGAGAAGCGATGGAAGAAATGAGGGATAGGAAGATGTTGAAGATTGGTGATGGACAAAAGTATGGAGTTGCGAGTGAGCGGTACCGTGGAGCGCATAAGAGCTCAGCGGAAGTCGCTAGGCTTACGGCAATTGCTCAGGCGGGTGGAACGGAGATTGTGGAGGAGGGCGATGGAAAGAGTGCTTTGAGGAGACCGAGCGGAAGGAAGATGAGGAAGAATGTTGTTAGGAGTCGTGCGGAGAGGATTGGAGAGAAGAAGTCGGTCATTGAGAGCGAGATGGATAGGCTGAGGGAGGCTGGTTGGGTAAGTTGTTTTTGATTTCCTGTTGCTTTCTAAATTTGGCTCACTGTCTTTGCTCTTACAGTAAGCGGAGATCAATAGAACCGGGCCAACAAAACGACAGCAGCCGCGCGGACGTTGAATCTGTACAGGTAGTTGGAAATGTCAGACATCAATCCCATCAAGCAGTAACATGATTATGTGGCTTCTAAAGAGCTTTTTAGATAGCAGCCGGGCTGATGTATTGCTTCAGCTCCAACAATGGTGAGTGTGTATCGAATCTCTTGCTGACTGAGGGTGGTCAGATGTACACCTACCTCATCGAGGCATTGACAAGACAAGAATCCTCATGATCTCTGAAAAACTGCTTGCTATTAGTAGATTTTACGAGGGCCTGTAGAACAGTGAGGCAGGTGCCGGTGTGATCGAGAAGAAGCAGTATAATAGTGGAAGTGCAGCCCAGCATGAGTTGTTCTCAGACTCAAATTCTGATTAAGGTTCTACTTTTTTAGTTTGCACTCCGGTTCTAAAAATGCCGATCTGTGCTTTGGCAACATCTGGCAGGTTCTGAGACGCCGCCTCAATCAATCTGGCTCAAAATCAATGGCATGTCCTTTGATCCTTTGAAAAGGCAGACATTTCTCTGATATGATGGACTAAGGCGGAAGCCCGGCAAATTCTTGGGTGATCTCAATAAGGGGGGTACACAGAAACAAGCAAGGAAGTGGAGTGTGGGTAGTAACAATGCAAGGTATGAACAAAACTAAGGTGGGGTATCACTTGGTGGGGTAAGACTCGGGAAGCACAAATGAGAAGGGACTAATCATGGAGGAGCCATGTCACACAACTTCTGCATATTGTCCAACATCACCTGATATCCAATCGTCCCTGGGAGCGGAAGGTCCACTTCCTCATCTTGCTGTGAGGAGACTCGGCAGAGGGAGACCCAGTCGTCTGTAACAAGAGTAGTAGAGAGACTCCATGAGGTTCTCATAACCCCAGTGCCCACGTTGGACCCTCTTGAGGAGGCGACACATTCCTCGTCCTCACGCCGGCGTTTCCTTGGCTCGAACGGTCCGTCATCCACTGAATACTTTGTTGGGCGGCACAAGAAGTCCCAGTAGTCGTCTTTTGTTGAGGAAGATGAAGAAGAGTGGGATGACCCCGTCGAGTTTGAACGCTGGCACCCTATTGGTCAATCAAGGTCAGCATACACTCAGCTCCCCAAAAAATGTGGATTCTGAATACTCACTGACAGAGGAGGGGAAGACGGGTGGTAGAGAAGGTGGCTTACGCTTCTTGAAGGGTTGCTTTGAGATGGGCTGGAGAGAGGAGGTGGAGGCAACAAGGGAAGGTTGGGGTGGAGGGAGGGAGAGTTCTCGATTGCTGAGAGGAGGTGAGGGTGGTAATAACGATTGTGAATGGCTTGGAGTTGAGCTTTTGATGAACAGAGGAGGTGGTGTGGGCTTAGGAGGCTGAAAAAGCGAAGAGTTGAGTCAGATCTGACAAGATGCAACCTTGGACAAGCTTGGGGGAAGGAGGAGAGTTAGGACAAAGACTCACGAGGGATGACGTGGTGGTAGCTCCATTCCTTGAAGACTGAGAGATTGACGAAGGAAGCGTAGGGTTGGTGGAGCTGAAACCAGGGAGCATGAGAGATGGGTGGGGAAGAGAGCAAGATGCAGCGAGTCACTGCAAACAAAATATGATGACAAGTGACTACCCCTGACTCCTCTCGCATAGCCTGTGGTTGCGGATATCCTGCCATATTTATCCATGCACCTCCCCTGGATCTCTCTTTCCTTCCTTACTTCCTTTGTTCCAGCTTCTGCTCTCATCTTCCTCTCAGAGTAAGAATTCAGAGAAAAAGGGTGATTTTCCATCACATCATCCACTCCAGCTCCTGGGCAGTGTTGACTGGCTTTTGAGGTCCAAATTCTAAGAATCGTCCAACCAGAGGGGCAAAGAAGCGAAGCTGAGTCAGAGGTACATTTTTCATGTGTCTTGGCCTTCAGGGAGGAAATCAGAACTGAAGCTTAGGGTCAGAAAGGCACCGGTTGTCAGCAAGTCGTGAATGAGAGGACCAAATTATGTTGTTTATGTATGAGTAAGCAACTCAACCTTCTCTCATATACGCTTCATATATTATTTGACGCCTTCCCCCAGTCCAGAACCATTGGAGATTCAGTGCCGCTTTACATTTACTGACGCGGGTCCGTCCCTCGTACGTCGTTCCCGGAGAGATCACCCCCTGCGACACAGGCCCTCCCACCGCTGGATTTTTCGAGAATGAGATCTTGTTTTTGCTCGTCCTCAATTGGGGTCACGAGGATCCAAAAGTGATCTACGCTACCTCTGATCCCCAGGTCAGCGCGTTGCTCTGGGATATCAAGGGTGGGCTCCCTCCCTCGAGGACTTGATCCCAACTAAATCCCTAGCTTGGAAGCCCTCTTCGCAAAGACTCTACCAAGGCCTCCAGGTGAAAGTCTCGGCGCTGAGTTTGTAGCTTCGGAGGACCAAGACGCCATCGACTATACGAGTGCCCGAATCCTCAAGGTTTTGCAGATTCCGGTGAGCTGGGGGACAGCTTTGCGCTTTTTGAGGATTTGTATACACAGCTGGGGATGTGAGTGTGTTTTGTCCTCGTGCCCTGCCAAATCATGCTCACTGTTTCATACACCGTCGAAAAGGCCAAACAAAGCCTGTTGTGGAGCCGCTAGGTCCAGAATTATATTATCAGCCAACCTGAACAATGTATGTTCATGAACATCTTATCTCTTGGTAGACAACCCAACGTACCTAGAAATGCACAGGAAGAGAGCAATGAGCGGAGACAACCAGATCGATCACCCCGCCACGGTGCTCATCATCAGTTTGAAGCCACCTGGAGCCATCGGTGAGAACACACGTAAAGGCAGAAGCTCATACACGTGCTAGAAAGATGAGGCAGAAGGTTGTACACGTGCTAGAAAGATGAAACTGAAGCCATGATTTGTCCACTCCGAGGCTCTTAAGCACTTCGCAGGGCACAGTTGAGCTTTACACTAGCAGTCTTCCCGATGGCAGGAGAGTTACCAGGGAGACGTAAAACGAGTGAATATTCCATTGTCAATCAAATATAGAGAATTGAAACGAATGTAGTGTGCTGCTAAGAAAAACGTCCAGAACCTAACATATACATGGAAAAAATTCCTTTGTATCTCACAATGCTCAACCGCTCAATCCGCCCACCATCACTGGACCGAACTGCCTCTCCCTCTCTACCATTTCCAAATCCTCCAAAAAAGTTCTGACGCCTCCAGCATACTCGAACTCTTCCGACTCTCCCAAGCCTTCGCTTTCCCAAACAGTCGAAGCATTCTCGCTCGCGGCTCCCCAAGTAACGTCATGTGCGTCCCAGTCATCCGACCAATGAGTCGCTTCGGCTTCCGCTGAAATAGAAACTGCGGGGGAGAATTGCACATGGTCGACGCTGGGCAGGATGAATGTCGACGCGATGTCGTCGTGGACCGCGAAATCGTCCGAATCCCGCGACGAAGACGAGAAACTAAACTCCTCCTCCAGCCCTCCGTCTCCATCCGAATCTGATGTACTTCCAGTTTCTCCACCGACAATGTCATACCACCTCGGTTCGGTCCCTCTCCAATCTCCGCACGCCTGCTCGACGTCGGCCCTCGTCCAAGCAGTCGGGAAGCGAATCTCCACCATTTTCTCTCCATTTACGAAAAGAAGCTCAACCGTGATGTTTGCATCGTCAAAGACGCCAGCCTGAGTCAGTCGATTCGAGAGGGAATGAATGCGGTGAGCGTGGGTCTCGTGAGCTCGTTGGACATATTGAAGATTGTGAAGGACGGCGGGAGTGAGAATTCGGTGACTCAAAAAATCGGGCGAGGTTTCAGAAGTCGAAGGGTCGAATTCGAGAAACGGCACGAGGAGGAAGACGAGGGCAATGGTGGCGTTAGTGGCGGCAGCGACGGGGGCCTGCTCATCGACGACAGAGGTTGCGGCTTCGACCGTAGTAGATCCAAAGAAAGAGTTGAACTCGATCCTCTTCATCTCCTTCGCACGAGGGAAAGCACGCCCTTTTCCCTTGACGACAGTACTCTCCTTTACTCGGATGCCTTGCTTGACCTTCTTCCACTTGCGAGAGTCGATCCCGTCAGCGTCGACGAGCGCCCGCAATCCCAGCGGTACATTCTGGATGATGTTATCGAGTACGGGTCGGGAGGACGAGAAGTTACGGGCGACGCCGAGTCCTAGGTGGGAGACATTGGATGGGTGGGCGACTGGCCGGGGAGAGGGGCCGAAACCAGCGCGCGGGGGACGGCGACCGGCAAAGTTTGCTCGGACAGCGTGCAGAGACGATGCGCGTGGTTGAATGCGAGAAGCAAACGGCGTGTGGGGTGTGTGTGGTGCCGAGCGGATGCTCTTGAAGACGCCCGCGCCGACGCTATCAGAGAGAGCGCGAGCTAGGCTCGGGCCGGGGATTGGGTTGGTTGGCAGGTGTTGATGGAGGTGCCGTTCAAGGTTGGCACGAGAAGCTCCGAAAAGTTTCTCGGCGCCTTCTTTGGCCGTCGACGTGGTTGAGCGGACCAAAGCCTGCAATTTCAGTGGCGTCAGTGGCGAATGCCGGGCACGGTCGGAGTGTACTCACATCCCAAAGGAGCCTTGGCGCCGTTCCACCTAGTCGAGGAAGGGCCATCTGGATGATCTTTGAGCTCTTCTTTCGATCGCTTTGTGGTGGTGTGCAAGGAGTTGCAATAGGCTGAGTTGAACCGCGCCAGTCCGACGCCCGGCAAGCTTGCCGGAGGGCCGCGAGTCTGACCTATGCATCATTGACACTGAACAACACCACCTTCGAGAAGGACGGGTCTCACTGGAGCACCTGCACTACCGAAGCCGTGCATTGATGGCACAAGATTTGCGAGTTGAGACCACGAAGGGGCTGAGGAGCCTCCGAGACGTCAACGTTTTCTGGCTTGAAGATCTCGCCTCTTGGCAGGGAGACGATCTTGTCATTAGACAAGACACACCGCTGCCGCCACACTGGGGCCCTAATTCAATTGAGCTTCACTTTATGGCGCGATGGCTAAGATCGATCAATCGCATGCAGACCTGCACAGCAGAACCCGAGTTCTCTTACTCAGTGGCAGACCAAAGAACCCGAGCAAATGTGGCGCTTCGCTTGATTACGCAAGAAAGCCCTTCGCGGCACACTTCGAGCCCGGAGGAATGGGCGTCGGATGGCTCCATGGTGTGCACAAATGATACAAAATCCGTGACATGTGCGGCGGTGGGTACAAAGTCCATTACTGCAAAAATACTAAACCCGCAGGCAAACAGTCTCCATGGTGAAATTGGAGCGCTCGTCCTTGCGGCAGACGGCATTAAGAATGAATTGGGTGGCACAGCGGGATCGATTATTCACACTGACTACCTGAACGCAATCGGTAAACTACAGAAAAGCCTGTCATTCCCGATGCCGGGGGTGCACTGGTACCGGTGGTATCGAGAATTGAGTACCGCAGGAGGCCCATTCGAAGCGCCGCCGACGCTCTCACATGTAAAAGCACACACGGCGGTGGTAACCACGGCCGAGATTATGAATGACGAATGTGATCACAACGCGAAAGGAGCTCATACCGATGAGGCAGTACCCATACTTCCCGAACCCATTTTCCTCCTTCCGCGATACGTCCTGCGAAACGGCCGCTCTGGATATATTGAAACAGACTGTAGAACGATTGTAATGGAAGCATCGGTGGACGAAAGGAGCACACACCTTCCTCGCAACGTTGGAGAAAGGATGGTGATTGGGAATCCTCGGTATGATCAGGCGCCAATCAATTGGTACGCTGCGAACAAGTCGATTTATGGCTGGTCGCTGGAGACGCAAATGCTCGCAAGGGGTCACGTTTTGGACACGGGAGCACGTAGGCTGAAATCCTTCGGTCCGGATCCAATTCACTCACGAACGTGCGTGTTTTGTGACGCCGACGAAGAAGATGAAGATCATATATTCCTGCAGTGCTCGAAACACGACGCGTGGCGACAGCAATCCACGGACGTTCTCAGCGACTTCATTGTGGCTCTAGACACTGATGATGATACAACGAGTCGACTACTGTTTTGGGCAGAAGCATTGCTTATTAATGACCCAAGGCTGTGGCCTTCGGAAGGGAAATCCAAGTACTTTGCAGGATTTCTACCAACGATGGATGTGATACAACAAGGATTTGCGTCGACGGAGACTGGAAAGAAAGTCTTAGACTTGGCTTACTATGAGTTGAGGAAACTCACTGGGCGAATTTTTGGCGCCCGAGTAAGCGCCGTCACTCGCCGAGCCCGCGCAGAGGAGAAGGCGTAGGGTAGGGAGGAGTGGGCGGTGGGGTGGAGCACTTTGGCGATGGAGATAAGTGTTCATGAGGGAGAAGTGTCCATGAGGGAGATACGGGAGATAAGGAAGAATAGAACATACCTGGCGGCCAGAGATGGTTAGATTTTAGTAACGCAGCTGGGAATGAAAAGAAACTGAAACTTAAACTGACGGCATCTGAGCTTGAGATCCCTCGATGCGATTTCATCCGTCATTACTCAAGTGATCCGTCTCCCCAAAAATCAATCCCAAATAGCTTTAAGAATTACAGACGAAAAGAGAGCATATGGAACTCTACGAAAACGGGCAAGGCCCTCTCGAACAATTTCGCTGTCCTACGCCCTATTGGCGATTCTATGTATGGCGAGTCCAGTGTCCCTCTTGTAAACCAACTCCTCTGCCTCTCAGAACACTCGAGCTTTCGCCTCCTTGTCCTCCTCATCCACCGGCGCGTACGACGGTCCTCCAGAGGGTCCAGGCGATCGAGCGCGGTTGATATCAGCTGGTGGGGCTTGCGTTGGGAGCGATTTCGCAGCTTGTTGCTCTTGTGATTTCGTGTCTGTTATTGAAGGTTTGAGTAACGGGCGCCGTATAAAGCAGGGTGTCGTGCTTACAAACGTAAAAGATGGATCCAGCGAGGATGGCAACGATTCCAAATCCGCGACCACTGGAGATTCATGCGTCGTGAGCCGAAAGTTATTTCGGCTTCCCCAAAGGAACAGCACTTACGCCTTGACAACATCACCGAACACCCAGATACCGAGGAAAGTTTGCAATACACCTCGGACGGCTGAGCAAGATTGATAAGATCAGCGTGAGTGTCGCCTTCCTTACGATGGAGACTCACCAGCAGAGATCATGTGGGAAACTGGCGAAGTGACCTTGATACTCAAGAATCCAGCGATGCAAATGAGGAAACCAAAGACACCCTGCGAAGCCCTCTTAATCAGCTTCTTGCTCACTCGGCCCCGAACCGGACGAGACTCACAGTAACAGCCGCGCCAGTCAAGAATGTTCCCAATGCTCCTGCACTACTTCCAACGCCTACGGCCATGTCCCAAACGACGTATGCTTCTCCACTAAGAAGGACAAAGGGGAGGATGACCATCGCACTCAACAAGTTCTGGTAGTATACGAGGTCGAGGGTGTTTCCGTTGACAATGGGCAACGAGTGCTTGACAACGATGGCGTGGATGGAAGTGGTGACTGATGATGCGACACCAAGTGCTACTCCAACGCCGGAGGCGCTGATTCGCTCGGAGCCAACTCCGAGGAGGAAACCGAAGCAGACTATTCCGACGGCGAGGAGAGTTTGGTAGGAAGAATGGCTGCGCAGAAGGAACCAGGAGAAGAAGACGGTGAAGGGGAGGACGAGACCTCGGGCGATTTGCTGAGTTAAAGTGGGGCGGTCAATAAAGGAGGCTTCGTAGTGGGGATGGCAGGACGAACATAGAATGATGCGTCGACGTATTCTAGGAGGCAACGTCAAGTTAGTCAGTCGAACTTATCATAATAGCAATGTCGATCTCACGGAGACAGTAAGTGTTCTGAGTGGAACAACGAGAGGTCAGCGTGCCGTCCACTGCGCGCAGCATCCTTTCGACTCACAAAGGCAAGACCAAGGACATTGCACGAGACGATTGGAATAAGGCCCTTGCAGACAACTGGATCCAGAGTCGGGAGTTTAAAGTAACCTGTTCCGTGCGCCCGGGTTTAGTCTCCGCACTCGCTTGGCCGTCGCCCACTGTTAAGGCTTACCGAAGATTGAACAAACATGCAGCAGTAGTACGGCAATGACGAGTTGGCAGAAAAGAAAGAAGAGCGGGATCTGAGGGACAGGCTAATGAGTTGTTTGTGCTTGAAAGTCTGGGGGACACGACACGGACCTCGATAGCGTTAAGTACCCACTGTGAAAGACTCGTTAGCGGATACACACTGCTCGCAATGATCGATCACTCACTTTATTCACCATGACCATCTGCGAAAGAGGAGAGCGAGCATAACGTTAGCGCACCATCGTTGCGTAGGCTATATCAAGGCCTGCCCGTCACCGAGCACGACGACTTGTGCCCACACAGGCACATAGAGGCCCATCCCTAGCAGGTGCGTTGATAGGCCGCCCTACCCATGCACTTGAGAGCTCCCGGCAATTCCCCAACGAGAGTCGCCCGCGCGTACACATCAAGCTGTCACCGTAGCTCGCGCAAGTCCGCGCACCCCATCATGACGACCATCCAGTAGTTAAAAAAGCAGGAAAAAGAAAACGCACCACAATGGCAGCGCAAAGGTAAAAGCCGACTGAGAAAACGACCATTGCCCTACTCGCGGGCTCCTCGACTTTGGGTGCTGGTCGAGTGTTGGGCTCCTTCATCTCAATGGCGTCCTCGTTGGCGGGAAGGCGCGAGTATTGAGCTTGTGATGACATGTCGGGGTATTGAGAGAGTGGGGGAGGAAGACGGTAAGTTGTACGGCGGAGGTAAAGGTGCACTCGAGGTGATTAGCGTGTTAGAGGGGCTGGGTCCGAGGTGATGCGGCTGTGTAGATTTTTCGGTCTCCGGTGCAGTGTACGACGCCGTCCTCTGGTTTCAAAATGTCAAATTTTTGTGTGATGGTGTTGGTGAAGAGGTCCCGGAACGGAGATACACTTCGACGTGGCCCGCCCGTTTCGCTGTTTATTCCCACTGCGGCGAACTCGAGAAGCGTGAGACAGTGGCCCAGAGATGGCCATCCGTTATCGCCAGCAGCTTTTAAGAAACACAAAAACATCAGTAGCTGGATTACAGCATTCTTCTTTCACTTGAAGAAAATTATTTCGGGACTTGCTTCCCCCTCCGGACACTATACAGTACACCTCCATTGACCTCCACAGGTCTCCGCGACTAAAAGTTGCTTAATGCCTTGCTCCCAGCACCGCCATCTGTAGCTCGTCTCAAGCGGAAAATTCGGCGTTTTAGTCGTGCTTCCTCCAACGAGTCCACCGTTCCAGCAAGGGTTCCTCTCCCGAGGTGCTCCTCTTTTTTTCTGGCCAGGAACTCGAAAAGAGATCGACGCGACGCGACGCGGATCCTTCGAAAACGGGAAGGAAAGCAAAAGTGGACATGTAGGCAGAAGAACAGAGGTCAATTTATCCTTGTTGCGCTTTCACAAGTATGGGTATAACACCTGCTACAGGCATGAATATCGGTCGATGGTTTACTGTTGCCAAAATCGAGCGAAGGACGCCGTCGTGCGCTGTGATGCTGATCACTGTCGATTGGTCCGTCGCAAAGATCTATAACAAAGAGAAATAAAGGGTTTGGCTCAACATGTGTAAGGTGCGCAACGAAAATACGCCAAGGACGGACCTCATCAAGTGCTTTTCGAATCCTGACGTCCACATCAGCGTGAGCTTCGCGCCAGTCGGCCTTCCACATTTCATCCTCCTCCGTGAATCCTTCCTCGAACTCGAAAGTTGGGTACTCTGCCGCCAGCACACTTTTCGGACTCCGTTTGTCGCAAGTATGCACGCCGACAGTTTCTCTTCGCACGCCAACCGACACAACATCAAAACGTTATCAGCGCGTCGCTCAATCAACCATTCTGATCTCGACTCACCGA
The DNA here is from genome assembly GCA_035521515.1 of Phenoliferia sp. Uapishka_3. Taxonomy (NCBI): domain Eukaryota; kingdom Fungi; phylum Basidiomycota; class Microbotryomycetes; order Kriegeriales; family Kriegeriaceae; genus Phenoliferia; species Phenoliferia sp. Uapishka_3. Next base: position 37,502 of record JASZXU010000008.1, read on the forward strand.
ATTCCCTCCATAAATTTTGGTGTAAGCCCAGCATTGTTCGGTCCCACCAGAATATCTGACCAAGTGACCACCAAAGTTCTCGCAGCCCTCCTCATTGGCGAGCAGTACATCTTCTGAGGCAACGGTACGCCAGATTTCTTCGCAATTAGGGCTTTCCAGGCTTGATGAACTCTTTCTACTTGCCGTTCGCCAGTCGGAGAAAGATTTGGATCTGGGCCCCACTGCGAAGGAGGGAGCCGTCGCGACGCTGAGCGGAAAGTGGCGTGAGGGAGGAGGTCGAGGACTCACTGTAGATTCACCATCTGTAGTGAGCTTCGCCCATTTGCTTTCCCATGCTGCAGTTCCGTACTTGGACTCAGCCATATTGTGGAACCCTTGCCTATGCCGGCCACAGGTATCAGTTGACTGTCTGAACGCTAGCGACGCGACATAAGGAAGCACGTACGCATGCCTTGCGCACCACATGAGCTTGTAGCTTGTCCCATCCGGAGCCGCTTCATTCAAGCTATCGACAGTCCTCTGTAGCTCTGTCCATCCCTCCTCACTCTTGTCGAGGAGTCCGAAGTCGTCTGTTACCGAGTCGTAGGTGGATCCGTCAAGGGCAGGTGTGTCCTAGAATGGCATATCAGAAGCAATTGGAGGGTCTGGAGAGATGAGGGTGCACTTGAATGAAGACTGATGGACGATTGGGCGGTCAATAACAGTGCGCGGTGGTGGGCTCAGTGCTACCGTGAGCATGGGGTGGACGTACTTCCCGGAACGACTGAATAAAGCATCGAGTGGAGAACCGACGTATCTAATGAGAATTGAGAAGAGGCGGTGGTGTCGAAGCTTCAACATGGCCCCGCGGATGTCAGCCGGCCGGTCACAACAAGAAAGCTCAAACAACGCCCAGAATTTACAGCAGGCATCCGAATCTAGTTCTTGGATCTGAAATTTGATTGATGCCGCAGGAATACTGCAAGAATACCGACGCGCAAGTAAACACTCCGAAGTGACAACAACGAGCGCGGTCCGCGCAAGCCGCTTTCGACTTCAACTACGCAGACTACCGAAGAGCAGTACAAAAGATCTGGCACCTGTAGCGAGTCATATCCGGGGTGTTTTTGCGTACTTCTGGGGCGAAAGCAAGGAGTTATTGAATCGAGTAAATGTCCAGCTGCGAATGATTATCGTCCAAAACGCAGTGCTCTCGGAAGCGATTTTGCCTTAAAAATCGTAGCTGGGAAGCAAAAATGCGAGTTGGTTTCCTCATGACACCTTTGCTTTCGTTCCTTCCGTCTATGCTTCGACCTTTGCCTCGCTCTCGGGCTTGACAGCGTTCTCCAACCCAATCTTGAACCCCTCGACCGTTCTCCCCACTGTTCTTGCCCTCTCTCCCACGACTCCAACAATTCTTGATGCTGGACTCGATAACAAGCCTACAATCATACTCCTCAGTGCGTCGAGCGGCGGGAGTGTTCCTACCACTTTAGTCTCTCCGGCATCCAACGCTCGCTCTTCCACCACACTACTGAGTAGCTTTAGCCGCTCGACTACTTCTGCTGCCTTTTTCGCCTTCGGGTCGATTGGTGGTGCGTTGGGAGAAGGCGAGAGGGAGAAAGTGGTGAGGATCTTTAAGATCGCGGTGAGTGTCGGTGGGTGGAGTGTTGGCGCGGTAAGGACGGCTAGAGGGCCAGAAAGATGTGATGCGGTGGAAATGTGGGAGGTTGGAAGTGTGGACGGGAAGGCGGAGGATCGAAGGAGAGCTGGGAGGAGGCCGGGTCGCAGGACAGTAAGCTTCAGCGCGGCTTCCAAGTCGTCGGATGCGCCAGCGGAAGATGTGGATGGCGCAGAGGGCACTTTGGCGATGGCAGCACGCAGATTTCGCCACTCTTGGGCGGAGAAGTCGCCAGGTCGGAGGAAGAGGACGACAGGCGACGATTGAAGGAGGAGCGAGGTTTGGTTGAAGAGTAGCGTTTTGCGCGCTGGTAGGGGGCGCGTACGTGCGATGAGCTTGGGTATTTGAGCTGCAGCTGCCATTACGGTAAAGTTGGGATTTGCGATGGCTTGCAGTGTGATGGATCCGCCTCCGCGGCCAGTCGGTAAAAATTTGGTGAACTTCGAGTTCACAAACATGTTCAGCGTGGAGTCCGCCTTGCCTTTGCAACATTCTGCGCCCCCTTCGACTTCCGACTCCCACGTGCCGAAGGAGGGATCATTCCTGAAAGCTCACCGAGTACATAGCAGGAGATGTGGGCTCCTTCACGCTCGCTGTCAGCCTCGAGTCGTCCCGAAGTCCGATGTCGTAAGATTTTCTTCGCACCCTTCTGATGAATCAGCTTGTCCATCCTTTGGCTTACTCAAGAAACTCGTTTCCAGGGAGACCGACGGTCATCACGATAATCATCGTAAACTAGAAATCGCATGCTTATTCTCATTCCGAGCGCGGAGTACCTAATCCTCTCACTCAGCAACGGCGAATGAACGAATGGAGAAACATGGGATGAGCTTACTATAAAAGCTCCCACAAACCTCTTCTCCTAAATCCATACCATACCTCTTCTCCCTCAACAATCAGCTTTCATATCCCAATGTCCGCCACCACACAGACTGTATACCTCGGTGCGCGTCACTTACGCTGCTCGCTGCCTGCTCGCTGACACACCGTCAACCAGTTTCTGGCGCAAACCGTGGCGTCGGTTTTGGACTAGTCTCTGAGCTCGCCAAAGATTCGAACAACCTTGTCTTTGCTGGCGCTCGCGACCCTGCGAGAGCGGACGCCCTCAACGCCCTCGCGAAGGAGCTCCCGAACCTCAAAGTCGTCAAGCTGACCTCTGGCGACGTCGATGACAACAAAGCAGCCGTTGACGAAATCAACAAGAGTGCTGGACGTCTCGACACCGTTATCGCAAACGCTGTGAGTGCTTCGGGAAAACATCTTTTGACGTGTGGCGAAACTGTGCCGAACGCTTACGCGGAATGCTGTGCAGGGCATTTCGAAATACTATGGCCCTCTGCTTACTCACCCAACACAAGAATTCCGTGATCACTACGAAGTCAACGTGATCGGAGTGGTCGTCTTGTTCCAAGCCGTTCAGCCTCTCCTTGCCAAAAGTGGATCAGGTCACTTTGCCGTGATTTCCTCCGCCGCAGGTTCGATTGGAAAGTACATCCCACTCAGCGCCGCTGCTTAGTGAGCATATCATTCTCTCCGTTCCATTCGAGCTGCTGAATAATATTGCACATAGCGCCTCGAGCAAGGCGGCGGTCAATTTTATCGTCAAGGTCATTCACGTCGAGCACGAGTCTGAAGGCATCATCGCCTCTGCACACAATCCAGGATGGGTCAGCACTGATATGGGAAGTAAGTGGCTGAACTGAAATCCCTGTGGTCCTGAAAACCTGTTTGACAATACCTTTGCGACAGATGTCGGCGCCATTGCCAACGGAATGCCACAGGCGCCCGTGACAGTCGAAGACAGCGTCAAAGGTCTTCTTTCCAATATCGTCGGTGCCACGAGGGAGAGAGTAGGTGGAAAGCACATGAACTTCCAGAAGACGAGCGGAAATCCTTGGGATGTTGATACGGAAGAAATTCCCTGGTAGTCCGGCTATAGCTTCATTCTGTGCGAACTTCTACAACATCAGTCTCTTAGCAATTCACGTCAGTACCCCAAACTTGGCAAGATTTTTCAGCAATCCATTTGGTCTTCCACTTCATTGTGGAGGTAGCTCTGTACTGTACTGCAGCAGGTTCGACTTGGGACGACGCACTGACCAGTGAGCACTCTCGGAAGTCTCACCCTTGCTCTTATAAACGCTGGTACTTTCGAAGCCATGCCCACAGATTCTGATCCCAAACGTGTGTTCTCCATCACTGAAAGCGAAGGTCAAATCATGAATCCGGAATAACCAAGTACGCCATCTCTTGTGGGAGGCCCACCAGCTGAAGAAGCAGCGACACTGAAAAGATGATGCCTCAGCAATTGACTTTTGAGAAAGCCTTCGCACTCACAGTTCTCAATTCTCAAGTCCCTGATTGTTTGGTCGAGCTGGACTGCCTTTTTCGCAAGTAATTTGGCGGCAGCAAGATTTCGGCCTCCACCTTCGCTGGTAAATCCCGTGAAGGACGATGCTGAAACAAGAAAATATGAGCAAGATTCAAGGACCTCGGTATTTACCTTGAGGGACTTGCGTGGTGTTCCGGATGAAAGTATCACAGCACTTTCGAATTCGACGAGTTTCGCCTTGAGCTCCTCAATCTTCTGACCAAGTCTCTCCTCGACTTCCATCTTGCTGACTTGAAGCTGGTTTCTCTCCTTCTCAACTTCTGCCAGCTTCTTCATCTTCGTCCCCACCTCTTTGATCTTTCCAGCAAGGCGCTCCTCGATCTCCTTCTTATCAAATCGTAGCCGTTCCTTTTCAGTTTCTTTCTCCTCCAGTTTATCTCGCAGCTTCTGAGCCTCCTCCCCCGTTGATTTCCTCAAGTCCTTGATGAAGTTGTCGAGCTTGTCGAAGTTTGCACTGATTGACATCCAGTGGTGCTGAGCGGAAGGCGTTGAGGCTTTCGCCGTCGCAAGAAGGGAATCTCTGACGAGAAGGATAGTGGAATCGTCGGAACGTCCGGGAAGACCCTTCCACACGTGCTTGTACTCCTTGGCGATGGCGACGACGACATCCTCGAAGGCACTAGCCATGCTTTCGCAGGCTTTCTGCTCGGCGACAAGTTGTATTTGAAGGGTCTTGTTGAGCTGTTCATCGAGGTTGTCCCTGATGAGGCGTATGAGCTAGGATTCATTTTTTGAAAAATGTTCCCGGAGAGGAAACGTACCCAGGCTTGGATGGAGGTGGTGCTGAACTTCGAGCAGCGTCAAGTCGCCTCTGGGCTTCGGCCAGCGAATTTTCGAGGGCGAAGATATTTTTGTCCTTCTTGGCAAGCGATTCTTGAGCGGTGATACTCGTTACGCCGGCATTCGTTTTGCTTTTGGCGGCCACTTCAAGAGGATCACTGGTCAGCCAGGCGTTGCTGCGAAGGTTCGAGGGCTTAAACTCACTAAGCTCCCCTTCCAGCTCATCGTTTCGTTCGTGAGCCCTGCTTGAGATGAAATTGAGCACTTCAGCTGAGAGTTTAAGGAAGGAATGGACGCGCTCGCTTAAGTCTGCCTGAAGCTCCGTCAAGAGGTCGCTCGTCTTCAACTTTGCTAACTCTTTCTGAGCGGCCGCGAAGCTATCCATTATCACTTTATGCTCCGCATTTAATTGAGATTCACGCCTCTCATGTGCTCTGTCCTTTTGATCCTGTCAAACCGATGTTATCAGCTGGACGTTCACCGGAACCTCGCCGGCGAGAGAAAATGGGTCTCGAACCTGCATCCTACGGGCACTCTTTAGCTCGCCTTGAAGATTCGTTCGAGCCTGCAGTGTGCGATGAGGATCAGGATTTTGGAGCTGCAAATACATCAAGAAAGCTTACAGTCTCGAGGTTAATGATCTGACCCTCCATTTTGGCGACAACTTTCCCACGCTCCTCCAGCTCCTTCTTCAGAACTTCAGTCTCTTCTCGCACCGCATCGACTTTTTCTTTCAACACGTCCACATTGATGTTTGCTCTCCTCACTTCTCCGCGTAATTGGGCGATCTTGACCTCAGACGACGCGAGTGCGGCACGAGCTTGTGGTAATTCGAGAGAGTCAAAAGCAAGAGTGTCGGTCGACGATATTGGCAGAGAAGAGTAGGAGCCGGCAAGTTGGGTTTTGAGTCGTTCGTTCTCGTCCGCGGCTGTGGCGAGCTGAGCTTCCAGTCGTGTGACCTGCATCTCACAAGAGTCAGCGTCTCGGAACCTTATCCGCAGGAAACGAAACAAAGCAAAGCTTCACACCTTCTTGTACTCCGCCTGCAGATATCCATCCAAATTCTTCACCGTCTGTCGATGCTCCTCTTCGACCGCTCGCTCTCGAGTCCCCTTCGCCGCAGACGACGCCGACGCCTGGGCAGCCTGGGCAGCGAGGTGCTCCGCTTCCTCTGCTGCCCGTTGCTTCTGTCTCTCTGCGAGATCCCGTTCCTTCGCAAGTAGTCCCTTGTCCCTGCGTGCCGCGTCCGTCTGCTTTTTACTCGGCATGCGCGGTGAGGATCGCTGAAAAGGCGCAAGCGATGAGGTGTGGACGACGCGAGTGGAGAGGTGGGTGGGGAGGAGAGAGATGGCAGCTACCGAGCGAGCGGAAGAGATGTCGAGCTGGGAGGGAAGATGAACAGGAGTCAATTGTGGACGCAATCCTCGGACTCGACGACGGATCGACACGGATTGCAGTGCCTTCGCTCGAAGTGAGAAAGATAGTCAGCCACGTGGGAAGAAGCAGAGGAATTGAGATGAGATAAGGTCATGTTGATACATTTGCCGTCGCCTTGAGCGCTACACAATGGTACAGCACCTTTGTGAAAGACATGAACGACTCGACGTCCCCACTGCCAGTGTCCTTGATCCACCGTCCTCTCGATTTCCGCTCCTACAATCCTGCAGTCAACGCTCCCCTACCTGTAACCATACTGTTGCTGTTGCTGCTGACCATACTGTCCGCCCTGAGGTGACGCTCCATATCCGCCTCCCCCGTACCCAGCCTGTTGCTGTCCAAACGCATAATCACTCGGCGAGTTCGCTCCCTGCCTCTCATCCGGCCATTGAGGTCGCGCAAAGTTGTTTCCTTGCGACCTCTGAGCTCCAAACTGTTGTTGCGGCTGTTGGTACTGTTGTTGGGACGGATATTGTGGCTGATATTGGTTGTTGTAGTTATCTGGAGGGCTGTACATTGGCGCTTTGGATAGGGAGGAGGACGATCGGGATTGGGATTGGGATAGGTTGGGATATTTCTTTTCGACGAGAGGGATGTTGTCGCTGCGAGCGGCGGCGGGGCGGGAGATGTTGGCGTTGGCAATTGTGGCGTATTGCTTCTTGTCCTTTCGGCGAGCGACACAAGTGCACAGAGCCACCATAACAAACAAAAGAATAGCGACAGCACCGATGATAATTCCGACATGCTGTACGATCAGATCCCCAAGTTAATTTTGAGAAAGCGCTTTGGAAGACGGTGTGCTTACGACTCCAAGGGCTTGCTTAGCCCACCAGTTTCCGACCGCCGAGTTGGAGAGAGCGCTCGTCTTCTTCGTGATCACTAAATACGTGGCAAATCAATATCCCTAAAAAAACAGTCACAGAAGGAGGAGCTAGACTTACTGTTTTTGCCGGTCGCGGTTTGCGAATCGATGATCGTCGCGGCGTTACTGGCAAACACAGTCATCTGTCCACCAGTGCTGTTGGCTGAAGATGAGACACAAAAGACCTCATCAACATCCCTCTGACTTCTCAAGACCAAGAATAGATACTCACCTCCATAAACGTAACTCTCAATTCCCGTACCCACTTCATTGGCCCTCTCCCAGAGACTCGTCTGCGCGACCCAACCCTCAACCGGTTCTACAGCTCCCAAACTCCTCTCCCTCAATCGACTGGTCGAGTTCGAAGAAGCGTTTTGAAAGGTCAACTTCGTGGGGTCGTAACATTCGACGTTGAGCCATTGCACGTAGGCTGCGAAATAGCCTTGAGTGCCCGTTTCGGTCCAGTCGATCAGACCACCGGCCCATTCGATTGTTCCGGCTGGGGAAGAGGCGATGCCGGCGGGCCAGACACTGAGGTTTGGAGGAAAGAGAGGTCGAGTGGGTTTCCAGGAGGAGGGAAAGAATGTGGAAGCGAGGAGCGGGAAGTGAAAGAGAGAAAAGTCAGAAAAAGGACTAGGACAAGTTATCCCGCTTCAAGGTAGAGAGATGTAGTGACTGACGAGAACTGAATCTTAGAAGGCGTTTGAGGGAACTTGCTGATTCCATTGACCGTGGTGTTGGATTCAGCGAGGGTTCGAACAACGTTTCCATCGATAGTCCACTGGAGCTGAGTTGGAGTCCATACCAGTCCGCTGCGAAAGAAAAAAAGAACCGCCCTAAATTGGCTGTGTTTACGAAGAACGGAGGAGGCTTACTATTCGTGATATTCGGTATCACGATTCTTGGCCACGGCCTTACCCCCATTCTGGTAGTTATTGACGTCTCCTTGCCAGTAGTAGTTATTCTGAGCTTGGTTCGTGTTGTTAGTCGTCCACTCTATTCGCCATCATTTCATTCCCAAACGTCAGCTGCTGCGACGTCGTAGTTGTGGAGGCGGGGATGACTGACCCCAATCAATCTCGTCTTTTGTACCGCTCATCGTGATGAATGCCGTGACGACTCCCGTAACTCCAACAGTCTTGATTGAAGCAGTGACAGTCCCGTAAAGCAAGTTTCGGGTCGTCGACACTTTAGTTCCTCCGCCGGCTTCAGTGAGAACGAGGACGAGTTCGTTATTTTGTACAATGGAGGTTTTCGTGTTGTCCTCTATTTTGGGTTGTTGAAGTCAGTGGAGCAAATGCAGAAGGAGGCGACGGTACCGAAGGGACGCACGATGATCTAGGGTGAAGTCGTAGGCTGAAGTGTTTCCCATCCATGATGAGAAGTTTGACTGAATGCGACTGGTATCTTCAAACGTGTACTGCTCATCCCAGTCCCATGAAAAGGCATCAGCTTGTCGATTCCCATACTGCTGGGTGCCGATCCCCGGCGTGATGCTTTGTTATATCTGTTATATCTGTTTGAAGTGCGACTCACATTGTTGGATTGACAAACAGGAACGGGTGCACAGTAGCCCTCGACACTAAAAAGTGGATCGCAACCTGCGAGGCATCTAGTGAATTGAGCGACGCGTTAGTTGAAGGTTCATGCGCGCGTTTCAGAAGTCCGGGGGAACTTGCGCTGCTCCTGTTCCGCAATAGAGGTCTGAGTGGCAGAGAAGTGATTAGCTGTACGGCCTTGGTGGAAGCAGGTTAGAGTAAGGCTTACTCTCTGAGCAGCAAGGCTGATATTGTCAAGTGGCGGTGGAGGAATAGGTGTTGAGGTCAGCGTGTGATGGCGTCGCGTCCTTCGAGCACAAGGCTTACCTTTTCTGTTGTAAGACACGGGCTTGCCCAACCGCAAACTTCGCTGGTCGAAGAAGATGAAGAGCCTCCGCCACCTTGTGGGGCTTGGGCGTTTGCTTGGCTAGGAATTGAGATGAAAGTCGCGAGGGTGAGGAGTGCGGGGATGAGCGAGCGTGCGATGCCCATGTTGGGCAGAAACGAGTGTGGCTTTGAGGTGTGTAATGAGTGTCGTTTGTAGTTTGTCGTTTAGTCCAACGTCGAAGTTTGCAAAAGCGCGAAGATGATGCCAAGCTGCTATTTTGGCCGAGGAGGGACGTGCGCCCGAAGAGGATAGATGCGATCCGTTTCATCGCCTGGCTACATGTACCCGGTTCGTGCCCCAACGTTGGCCGCCAACGACGCAAATTCATCCGCTCTCAGTTCATCATTTCGACAATGGGCACGTACGCAAGCTGTGTCGCTCTTGTGGCGCCAACGACCTGCGCGCGTGAGGCGACCTGTTTGCCGCCTCGAGAGCGCTGGCCCGATAGAGCGAAGTTGGAGCTGTCCCCCAACTCATCAGAGATTACCCCGGGTGGTCGGCGCACCTGTCACAATCGGGACGGTTGCTGAGAAGGGCAGAGGGAGCTAGCGGAGCGGGAGCGCAGCTGAAGGGCGAGCAGCGCCAACATTTTACGTTCGAGAGCAACTACGGTACGATGGGTGTTTGGGAGGGCGATTTGTGGGAGTGGGAAGCGCCTGGCGACCCTTTCGCCAGTCTACTACTTGCACAGCTACATACCGACTTCTACAGACTGTCCACCATATCCCTACTCCAGAATTCTACCCTCTCCGCAATCTTGATCCTACTCAATCCAACAATGACTCTCTTCCTATCCAGTTCCATCGCCATCTCCTCGCTCGCCACTTCCTCCGGCTCATCCTCTCCCTCCTCCGCGTCGCTATCACTCGACCAACATCCAGAGCTATGCGCCCCCAATTCCGGACTAGAATCTCCAAATTCCGGATCCGACATCTGTGTCCAAGTAGATAGCGTAGGGGAGAAGCTGACCCTCTTCTTATTGTTTGGCGATTTGTGGTCCACGACGACGACGGCTCCCAATGGCATTTTCCAGCCTTGTTCCAACTCTGGAGAAGCAGCGGCAAAGGCCAAACGAGTGAATGCATTGAGGTTCGCCATTCCTGGTGAAGTGGGAGGCGGGTTCATCGTAGGAGAAGATTGGGGATGGAAAGGGCGCGGCAGTGGAGATGGGGAACCAGGGTCGCTGAAAAGGTCGGCGGGAGGTAGTAAGGCCGTCATTGTCGACGTTGATTGAAAATCCTGACTTAAGTTGAGATCTGGCATGTAGCCGGAAGCATTCGGAGTGGAAAAGGACCAGGAGATGGGAAAAGTTTTGGTGCGTTTGTGGCGATTTCGGGGAGTGGATTGGACGGTCGCGGAGCGCGCTCGGGGTCGCGTTGGGAGCGGAGCTGGGATACAGTTGGATTGAGGCGGGGTGGTGGGAAAAGCGACAGGTGGTAGCATTTTTTTGGGGTACGAGGATGTCGCCTTGGAGGGGATGAGGGGAGGCGGACGTGGGTTCAAGATGCTGGTGATATTGAATCAAGGGGCTTTATGTCCTTTCGCGCTGATGAGACGAGGAAGTGAAGGAGCGATGGAATGAAGGGAGAAAGAGATTGTCAAGCTGCAACTCGCCAAGGGAACGTTCGCCACGTACAGCGCTTCGCCAGCGTATCGAGGGGGTGCAGCGCCGTCGGTGCATGACTTTCCGTTAAATGCACCTCCTTCTTGTCTTACTGTGGACTTTACAGCAAGATAGTACAGTTGAGACAATTTTCACGATACGCAGGGATGAGACCTCGATGAGTTGGGAATTGAGCTGAGTGAGTTTCCCTGACCGACGACGAGGACGTCCCGACTTCGTTTATCTTTTTGGAAGATCGACGCGAGATTAAAGCTTTGCAGATACCCCAGCCATGCTCAAATCAGGAGAAGACATACGCGAAGGCCATTAGCTCGAAACAAATCCACAGGAAAGCTCTGGGAGCAAGTCATCGGAATTCGTCTGCAATGTCCTGCGATGAATGGCCTTTACAGATTCTGGCTCGCAGCTGACGCTTGCTAACACAGGGGGAAAGTTTGGGTCGCAAAGATAATCCAGACATGTTTCTGCCACTATGTCGGAAATATGTCGCCGCGTCACCATTACAAACGGGTGTAATGCCCATTAGCTTTGACGCTGCGACTCAATTCAGACATGGTGGCAGAAACCTGTCGCGGCACCATCCCGCGACCCAAAGTTTCCCGCTGTGTAATGCTAGGTTCTTTGCGCTGCCTGAGTAATTATGGGCAGAAATTCCCAGGAGTGCTGAGCATCTTCACGCGTTGGACGTTCGCCGCGACACGCGTTGTCTAAGCCTGAACGCGAAAAATTTATGTCATTGTCACTTTGAGGCATTATTAGATACAGATACTTCTTGGTCCTTCCAGCTCTATGAACAAATCTAGCTGTTGGAGATGCTAACAAGACCTATTCCCACTACCAAGGCACCGTCGCGGTCTCAACATCCCACGGCATCCCACTGGTGCTCTTGAAGTTCTAGAACTTTCCTCCAATCTTTTCCCTCGTAGCGCCAACAATGTTCGACAGCAAACCTTCGACGCTCTCCTCGAGTTTCACAGGCGCCTCGGTCATCCCGTTGGCGACGGCACCAGCGTCTGCAAAAATGGCCTGTCAGGACAATTGTTAAGCCGTAAACGTGAACAGTTTAGCTCACTACCCATATCTGTGACAACCCAACCTGGATGGTGGGCGGAGGCTATGATGCCATCCGCTTCGTGCTCGCTATGGATAACCTGAATAAGGAAGTTCGCTGCCGCCTTGCTCGAGCCGCTAAAAATTTAACGCGAGTCAGCATCCGCATCCCATGGCCAAAGAAAATGATAGCTTACTAAGGAGCAGCACTGACAGAGACGTAGCTCCCGATCGAAGCAGCAGCAGTCGAAATCAAAGCAAAGTGACCAGCTCCGGAGGGACTCTTAGCCAGGAGAGGTTGAACGCTTTGAAAAAGGACCACGGGCCCGAGTGTGTTGATCTCGTAGTGGTCTCGAAACTCTTGCAGTGGGGTCGTAGCAAATGGGCCAAAGTGCTTCGCGATTCCCTGGAAAGTGATTGTGGTTTCAGTCAGGGTCACACCAGCGCTTGCAGAGCAAACGCACGGCATTGGCGATGACGGTATCGAGACGGCCAGCCTTCTCTTGAATTTCCTTCACGGCAGCCTGGTTGTCCTCCACGTCGGCAGAAGTAAGCTTCACAATGTAAAGGTTGGGGAGACTCTTGGCGAGAGCATTCAGGTCGTCCGCTGTACTCGGGTCGCGAGCTCCTGCGAAGACGAGGTTGTTGGGGTCCTTGACGAGGGCGGTAACTAGTCCGAAGCCGATGCCGCGATTTGCGCCGGAGACTGTGACCTTCCAGGTCAGTTGATACCATACGGGAGGAAAGAGGGCGTTCCTTACCGAGGTAAACGGTTTTTGAGGTAGCAGGCATTGCGAATGCGATGAGGGTGAGGGTTCGATTGGGTCGATTGAGAGAGCGGGCTGATGAAGAAGGTGTTGTGAGAAAAAAGTGGAGCGGTTGAACCTGGACGTTTTGAGTGACAGAGAGCGAGAGTACTCCGAGGTGGGGCTTACGAAAGCTGCTGAATCAGGATATGGTGCGCTCAGCTAGGAATTGCAAATGAGGTGGAGGCGGAGACTCCGACTAAGCAGCGGACTCAGCTCCGAAGTCGCCGACGTCGCAGGTCGCCGAAGCTCTGTTACTTACCATGAATTTGTTCGAGTGAAACAGAAGCTCTGGGACTTGTAGTTTGATGACCGGGGAACGAAGCGGAAGGGGATGAGATCAAGCAAACTTCTTCTTCGCACAGAAAGAAATAGAACTTACAATGATTTCTTCGCACCTCAGTAACTATTACTTACTCTTCGAGCCTGCTTTCCTGCTCGCGCAATGTTCTCCGTTTTCTCTTCCAACAACAGAGTCCCTCATACTAAGTACTCCTCAGGCCAATCTCCCTCTAGATCGAATCCTGGGGCGAATACCACGTTTCTCCGTTCGCAAGCCTCACTCAAGGCTGTCCAATCTTCCGCCGTGACCGAAGGAGCAGTCAAGCTCAATTCTGTCAGCTTTGGCCAGTTCACCCCTTCCGTCGTATCAGTGAGGAGAAGAACCAGCAGCCTCGTGAAGTCAGGATCATCGGTTCCTAATTCTATAGTCTCCAGACTTTCAGCCCCGATGAATTGTGCAAGAGCGGAGTATAGTTCTCCGTCGAGAGCTATGGCCAGCCGTTTGAGATGGGGTACTTCGATGGCGCGCAGTGAGGTTGAAAGTCCTGGAGCAATGTCCAGAGTGCCGTTTTGTCGAATGGAAAGAGAGGTGAGTGTGTCGGAGAGGGAAAGAAGGAGTGTGCGGAGAGACGCCCAAGAAAAGCCCGAGTCGTCGGCTAGGACCAAATGTGTGATGGGGGGTTTGATGCGTATGAAGTGGGGGATGAACGAGTCGAGGGCACGGCCGGCGAGTCTGCGTGGTAATCTGGAGTCAGGAGTGCTTCATCGGTTGAGGATACAGCTCAGATTAGTACTGACTGGAGGGCTGTAATTTTGCTGCATTCGAGTGCGCTCCAGCATCGTTGCGCTGGCTCACTGATAGAATTGTTCCAACCTTTTTCAGCAGTGGCGGTTTTGAGGAAAGGAAAAGGATGAAAGCTCACCTCAGCTGCATCCCAATGCTAGAGACTCCCAGGACCCGGAGACTCTTCAAAAGCGGGAATGACTTCAGGACCTCTCCGACTATCACTGGACTGAAAGCGTCGTGCTCTCCATCAAAGCCTCCGCGACCCCAGAAGGCTGACCGAAGGACGACATGCTGGACCTGTTTCCAGCGCAGAATAGTTCCTTTGGCTGCGAAGAGTCTGATCGTCAGCGAGGTCTCTTTGAGTGCCAAAATCTGAAGATGGCTGCGAAGCGTACGCACTATTCGCATAGCACGGGTCCAAGACGAGCATAGGAACTGACAAGTCGAACCTAAGACCCAACAGGTCAGCAATCTTATTTGCTAGGAATTCCATAGGCAGCGGGATCACTTGAAGATGTTCGGAAGCATGCTGAGAGCGCGGGCAAACAGCAAATCCATTGCTCGGAGTTGCGAATAATCCAACTCGACGAAGGATTGCCCATAGTCAATATCCGAATCCTCCCCTATTGGCCTCTGTGCGATTGAGGTTACGAACTGGCCAATTTTAGGTCCGACTTCAGAAATAAACGTCTGCATTGCGGTTTGCGACTTGCCTCTGAAGTCGATGTGCTTCAGGTGATGTTAGCGGCTGGATATTTGCGCAACCTTCCCGGGTCCTCACCTTGTATAGCTCCGGCCTTTCAAATAACATGAGTTTGAGCTGATAGATGGTCTCCGTAGGAACAACTCACCGACTCAACGAGGCGAAGACAGCATCAGCTGAACGCAGCTGTCTGAGTGATTCCTGATCTCGATCTTCTGCCAAAGCTTGCACGATGAGCAGTTTCAGCTGCCAGCAAGAGTCGGTGTCAGCACTTGGATTCAGCAAGCCCGAGGCAAGTGCGATGGAGCAGCTAATCCTGCGCGCACCTCAATCGGGAGGTAGGGAGCTGGGCGTCCTCGATTCCTTTTCCTTCCCATGGTGACGTTACGGTGGATGTGTCTTGAGGAGAAGGTCTCGAGAAGTTGTCCATGCTGCCGGCTCACGTGCTTCCTTCTCATGGCACAAGGTTCACCACGACATCTCGCGCTGCCGTACAGCCGGAGATCCACCTTAGGGCACCACATTGACAAACGAGATGCTCCGACTTCGAGTTCTTCCTCGACCGGTGCTCGGACTTACGCTTCAGCAGCTTGCTCAGCCGACTGTGCGCTCGTTCTCATCAACAGCTTGGCGCCTCTCAATTCCACCCAAAACTGCCGTCACTCCACCTCCCCACCTCGCCCCACATCTTCCAACATTCCCCATCCCAACCTGGGCCGCTAAATTACCTAAATCAGCTCGATGGATACACCCATACCTTTCCCTCGCTCGCCTGGACAAGCCCATCGGGACTTGGCTTCTGTATTGGCCCTGTGGTACGTTGTGTTGCGGAATACCGAGCTTCGGGAGTAGAAATTAATACGTTTCCTTTTCGAATAGCTTGGTCCATCACGATGGCAGCTTATTCATCAGCGATGCCGATCAGTGCATGCGCCTGGAACCTCGCGTTGTTCGGGACCGGAGCGCTGGTCATGCGAGGGGCGGGGTGTACGATTAACGATATGTGGGACCAGGACATTGACAAGAAAGTAGGTGAGTACTGAGAGCGTATCTGCGGGTTTTTTTGCGATCCACATTTTGATATGTTGTCGAACAGAACGGACAAAGTTGCGACCATTGGCGTCTGGAGAAATCTCGCAATTCCAAGCTCTGTCGTTCCTCGGGGTCCAGCTCTCGGTAGGATTGGCGGTGTTGACTCAGCTCAATTTATATAGGTGAGTGCTCGCAGTACTTTGGATCCCTGTTCCGATATTGATTCAAGCACGATGCAGCATCGTACTCGGAGCGTCTTCCCTCTCGCTTGTTATCCTCTATCCGCTGATGAAGCGAATAACGTACTGGCCTCAATTCGTATTAGGTACGAAACATATCAAGATCGTCTTGTCGCACAAACTCATCTCGTCAAATTATTTCGCAGGACTCGCCTTCAACTGGGGCGCTCTGCTGGGCTCTTCAGCCGTCCTGGGTGTCTGTAATTGGACCGTTGCTCTCCCACTCTACATTGGAAGTGTAGCTTGGACCATAGCCTATGACACGATTTACGCTCACCAGGTTTGCCACACATCTATGAACCTTCATTCACCCGCACTGATATTCCCTGCCCTCACCCAACGCAGGACAAAACCGACGACATTCACGCCGGCGTCAAGTCCACCGCTCTCCTCTTCGGCTCAGCCACCAAACCCATCCTGACCGGCTTCTCAGCCTCTTTCGTCTCTCTCCTCGCATTCGCGGGACATCTTAACTCCCAAGGAGTTCCCTTCTACCTCATCAGCGTGGGAGGAGCAGCGGCGCATTTGGCGAACCAACTACGCACGGTGGATTTGGAGAGTCGGGTAAGCTGTTGGAAGGTCTTCGCGAGCAATAGAGATTTGGGAGCAATTATTTGGAGTGGGATCGCGGTGGATTATGCGATGTCGGCGAGTGGATTGGTGATGTAGGAACCGAATACTGGATAAGGCGAGGTAGCTTCCGCGAAACGCCGCGATCACATCCACCAATACCGGCGAAATGTGTCTTTGTTAGGTGGTTCTCTTCATCCAGTCCAGTCCGAAACTCTGCTGCTCTAGAGGATTTTTCTTAGAAGATTTGTCGGTGTTGACAAGTGTGCACTGGTTCGTAAGCCATTTTCGCCCCCCTTTGTGGGACAAGAAGACGGGCAGTGTCTCAAAACTACCATCGCAGATCCGCACGCCAAATTTACCGTCCTCCTTCCACTCACCACCCTCAGCGTTCGTCGCTACTCACTACTGACCCGCCGCGACCATTCATTCCCCTAATCGTACGAAGGCTCAGTCTTCCCAGGCTAGTCGGAGACGTTCCAGCGGCTCGACCATCGCTTTCTTCAAGTCCCAACCGAGGTCGTTGTCCAGCTTCGCTCGTTCAAGACGCAGAATTCCAAACTCGAGAGCACGCCGCACCGCTGCGAAGTTCAGAGCCTGATTCGCTGCTTGAGGGGTTGGTCCAGCGGCCTTTGACCCTATGCTCATATTAAGTAGATCGCATGGACGGGTGGACGAGTGATGGGAGGATGTCAAAACGCAGTCAATTTTCTTTTTCGCGCAGAACTTCGACGATCGGTGGATTCCATCTGCGACGATTGTGGGAAGATGGTGACAGTGATGGAGACTGATACGCTCCAGGTGTCGAAAATGTTGGAAGGTGAGACGCTGGTCTTCTAGCGAGTGAACTGCGATGCGGAGGTCGGTTACAGGAGAGGAAGAGAGTCGGGAGAGAAGTGACGATGAGAATTCGTTGTCGAGCGGCACGTTTTTCAATACGAGTCGTCTGAGTTTGGGGAACTTAATGCTCTTGTCGAGAAGAACCGGCATTTCTTTCAAGAAGTCGCTGTCGAATTCCGTGAACTCCAACTCCAGCACCTCAAGGTGCGTACCAAGCGCCTCAACCATCTGCCACAGGTCTGCCTTCAAATAGTATGAGCTGATTGCGAATCGCTTCGGGCCATAGTTCCCCGGCCATCCAATCCGCCAACATTCGTTAAAGGAAGCGAACCCGTGGATCTCGAGGGACTCCAAAGCCCTCAATGATTTTACGCCACTCGCCATTTGTTGCTCCTTCTGAGCGTCATGGTTGTGCATCACGTCGGCGTGAAGCCTGAGCTTTTTCAGTGCCGGGAAAAGCGCCAGGAATGGAGGTGTATCCCAACAACCCCACCCCTCGCCTAGGTAAAGCGACTCGACGTGAGCCGCTGCCCTTTGCAGCTCGTCCGCGGCGAGGGCGAAGTCTGACGAAAAGACGCAGGTGAGGTCTGTCGAATCCTTCAGGAAGTCACGGTTCCATCTTTCGCCAAATATATAGTCTACCGTGGAGGAGGTCGCGAAGGAGAGGTGGCGAAGGTTGATGAATCGATCCACGCAGGTGAATATTTGCAAGCACTGCTCCTCCGACGTGTCGGCAGGGAAGTTCACTTGCTTCACGGCGCTTGCGTATTGTTTTGATATCCTGAAACGAAAGATGAGGTCGAGAGAGCGGTTGGCGGAAATGGTCTGCCAAGAAGGGATGATTCAAGACGAGCTTCAAACAGATCAAAAGCCTCTGCACGAACCGAGAACATATGACGAGCTCCAAAATTCTTTGTTCAAAAGCCGGAGGGTGCTCAGGGTTTTCCCATATCCCGCTATCGCGTTTTCGTTTTCCTCCTCATCCGAGTCGTCGTCATCGCTCTCTGAGTCTTCGCTAGCCACCAACGTGCGTGCCTTGTACGATTCATCTTGTAGTGCAACGAAAGCCGCGATGAGGGTTTTTAATTCGATGGGAAGTCTACTGAGAGCAGCTCGCAGCGGCGGAGCCATGTCTGAAAAAGAGTGAGGGTTAGGACCGGTTAGGGCCAGGGGAAGGTGGTCAAAAGCTCGACAGTGTCTCCACCCTTCTCGACATGCCCCTTCCCAGCTTTCTCGTGATGTCCACTCCAATCCTTTCCACATTCAGCGGGTTGCTAACCAGCTGCGACTTCGACTCCACCTCGTTTATCAAACTTACTTTGCTCGTCTGCGGTTTCAGGCGCGCCGCGAGAGGTTCGACTGGTGTTTTCGAATGTCGGTAACCGGGTATAGATGGACGGATGTGCTTTTCAGCAAGGCTTCTTCAACAAAGAAGAAGTAGAGGTGAAAGTGCTCGGACCGATAGCCGGTCGGCGGCGGTGAGCCACACAGCCGACTTTCGGCCTCTTTCCCGTTCTCGCTACTGTCGGATTTTTCAATGTCACCTCATGACCTCAGCAAGATGGGAATCAGCACACGTGCGATGCATGGCGACACCGAGGTGGGTAGGAAGCACGGCCGAGAAGTCGCTCCTGCTATAAGGTGGGCGGATTCAGCTCCTTGAAATTACCATCGAGGGAAAGTTATGGAAGATGTACTCATGGCTTTTAACTCTCTCCCAGCGTGTCCACAACGTTCCTTCATCCGACGCCTGAGGAGGCAGAACTCGCCGGTGAATGGGATCCATCCAAGCCGGATCATGATATTTATTCCAGGCAATCTTGTTCTCCCCTCTGCTGGTCCAAGACATCTGGCTAATTCATAGATCAAACAGATACACGCAACCAACACTCACTCGCGCCGAGCAAGCATTGACGGCCGTTATTGGGGCTCCGACTTTGATGGTTCCAAGCGGGATCGCTGCCGTATTTATCGCTCTTTGCCATTACCGCCCAGATGTCATTGCCATTACAGATGGCTATCATGGATGTCACGGTGCCATTGGCGTGTACTCCAGCGTTCGGCCTGGTGTGGTATGTCACGGCGTCTTGCATCATCAGGCTCAAATTGACGCCACTGACACTTGGTCTCGGCTTCGCAGAAAGTGATCGAATTGGAGGATCCCTTCCCTACCGGTGTTCCTTTTCTGTGCTGGGTCGAGACCCCATTGAATCCCACCGGTGAAAGCCGTTCAATTGCTCACTGTGAGGGAGCGTTTTCCGGCTCGAAACCCCTGGACGCCGTTCTTCGCGGAAACGAGCGCTGACGTGGTTTATCTTCACTGCAGATGCGAAGAAAACACACGATGTTGGAGGCACCCTTTTCGTTGATTCTACTTTCGGACCTCCGCCACTGCAAGTGAGCCGACTCCTCTGACGATACGCGAAGAAAATAGGAAAACTCATTCGCGCTTCTTCAGGATCCTTTCAGATGGGGGGCGGACTGTGTCATGCATTCAGGTTTGTTACTTTCGCTGCACTATCGCCCGGAGGATACTCTGATATAATCAGCGGTGCTCAGCTACAAAATACTTCGGTGGTAAGTGCGCGATGCGTCTAATCTTGCCAGTCTTGACAAACCGCATCTTATCGTTCTTAGGTCACTCTGATGCCCTGAGCGGTACACTTTCCGTCAAAGGAAAGGATGACTGGCACGCCTTATGGCATATCCGAACGTATACCGGACAATCTGTTGGTTCTCTGGAGGCGTGGCTGATCCTCCGCTCCGTTCGCACTCTCGCCCTCGTGAGTTCGCGCCTCTTGGTATAAACTAATATATTACGGCACTCATTCCACTGGACCTCCTCTGCATAGCGTGTCAACAAGCAATCACAGACAGCTACAGCACTTGCTCAATGGCTTGCGTCCCTAGTACGGGCGGCGCCTGGCAGCGATTTGGATGGACCCGGGGGCATGATCGAAAAGGTCACACATACTAGCCTTCAAAATAATGGGACTCCATGGATCGGTGAAGGTGGGCTCGTCTGTTATGACCTTTCGATTTATTAGCTGCTGAGACGTCGGTGTTCCAGGGAAGCAGATGTCGGCAGGCCCGGCCACCTTTGCATTCTGGACAACGAAAGCCGAATATGCTGCACAGCTCCCTCATCAGCTGGGTCTATTTACACCTGCGACCTCCCTAGGTGGTGTCGAATCTCTCATCGAACAGAGGCTAGTCTCGGATCCAGGCGCGCACCCTTGCCTCAGTACGCCTCTGCTCCTCTTTCTGCCCGTTGGACCCTCCTCAATCTCCGTCTCCTCACTTTGATTTCGTCTAGTTCGCGTTTCGGTGGGAATAGAAGATTTTCAGGACCTGAAGGCAGATCTGACTGCCGGTTTCAAAAAAGTTGCTCAGGTTCGTTTCAGTCCACTCGACCCCTAATTTTTAATGCACTGGCTAACGGTCGCGTCAATAGCTGGATCGTGTCAGCAAACTTTGATTTGCACAAGATTTGTGCGGCCAGCGATCAATTTTGCTACCACGTTTCGTGGCATCAAGTCATGTCAATACAAATCATCAAAAGAGTCCGCACGTACGTTCTTGCGCTGTTATTTTGAGAGGCATTACTCGGGCTCCTCCCATGAGCCTTCTATAGCAGGGCCCGCGTCAAAGAGACGATCCCCCTCTGTTGCTGTTGCTCACGGCGGAGGCGAAGCGCACGCACGTACGTCGCAGGACCTTCGCAGCTCTTGAGGATTCCCACAAATTTGCCCCTGCGCACTGGGATAGCAACTTGCGGCGTTTCTCTTTGCATCACAAACCTGGTTCAGCACAGTCCTAGAAGTATGGCGGCTCACGAGGATCCACAGGACGCTCGACCTGAGATCGTTGCCTGGATCGAGGAGGGCGTTTGGGTATATAGACCGCTTTCTCCGATCTTATTAGACCGAGAGCCGGTGTTTTGGACTACAGGAGAATAAAGTCCGCCTACAGTAAGTTGGATTTCGCGAGGTGTTTGAGGAGAGCACTCTGAGGGGCAATGACCCGGACCCTTCCTTTTACCCGTAACAGTGGACTGCGGCTGCGCGCGCCTTACTGAGCGTGAGTGAGCAGTCTTCCAACCTCGGCTTCATACCACTACGCGAAGGATACAAACCCCTACCTTGACCTCCGTCTTACGTTCAGCGACCCTGTGACTTCGCCCGACCAGCGCCGAACACTTCACCAAGATCAAAGCGTCAATCCAAGTCAGTCAAAGTCAGTCGGTATTCTCTGGTGCGGCGCCCGAATTTCACTGTGGTCCGGTCACCGCCACCTTTCGACCTGTAACATTCTACTGGACTGTCTCGAAAATTGCTTAGGCGCAAGGAACAGACGCGATTGCTTTATTCATGGAGCTCGAAGGAATCCAGGCATTACTTATGGCGTCGAGAGCCCCACAGCTGAACAGGTTGGTACCACTTAAACTTCCTCTTTGCTTTACTAAGTTTTCCCTCCCTTTCTTAGAGAGTTCCGTCTCGTAATCGTACAAGAGCCGCTTCGGGCGCGGATGTGTGGCCACGGCGACAAAGGTTTGACGCCCCCACCCGTTTATAATTGTTTCGAGCGCTGATTATAATCGTCTTGCAAAGATCGACGACCAATTACTCCCCCACTCATCGCCAAGCTTATATGTGTAAATACAGAGACAGGAGAGCCAGTAGATGTCGAGTGAGTCCCGCGTCCCCTGACATGGCCTGACACAAGATATGCCCACCGCTTCGCAGCGAATTTTCGAGCTGACTGCTTCTGGCCCGCAGTGAAGTGGACACCTCGTTTCTCATCATGTCAGCGGATCTTCGCACAGAAAATCTGGAGGATGCAAACCTCATCCATCCCCCGACTCTTTCGAACGCTGTCGCTTTCGGTCGACACTCGGGCCGCACACGACATTCTCACTCCCACTCTATCAGTTCCATCGCATCTTCATCTCATTCACAAGGTTCAAATCCTACTGACATGGATTCTCACTTCTCACCAAGCCCGAGGCACTCTCCCCCAGCTGAATCCTCCACAACGACGTCCCCTGAGCTCCATCGACCCTCGTTGAAACGAAACGCCTCACCAGACCACCAACCTTCCGCTTCTTTCTTTCAGGATCCCTCTCACGCCGAGGAGAACGTCAGTGGGCTCCCCTACCAAACAACTTCATACCCTCCCTCCCCTTCCGACTCTCGATCAGCCCGAACGTCTCCCTCTTCATCGCGAGCTCCATCCCCTGCCCAATCTTCCCACGCCGCCCAAGACTCCTTAAATTGTCCGAGAAAGAAGCAGAGAGTATCTGGAGGGGCAACGGACCCGTCTTTCATTCCATACGCCCGCCTATCCGACGAGGACCAGGCAGTTCCGAACCTTATTGGTAGCCTTCACACTGGCGCCTTCAAGCTCAAAGACGAGGCCGGGGATCATGGAATATTCTTCTTTTGGCCAGACCTTTCAGTGCGAACGGAAGGAGTGTATCGCCTACGGCTCCGTTTTTTGACAATCGGATCGTGAGTTGATCAGCCTCTATCGCGACGTCGCGGACGAGCAGCTGACACTCTATCACGGTGTTAGGAGCGGCTCACGAGCCGATGGCGAGAGTCCCGTCGTTGCTTCTACGTACTCGAAGCCCTTCACCGTTTCGAGTGCCAAAAAGTTCGAGGGCATGTTAGGTCAGCGCTTCCGGCTGAAGCACAGGCTGAAATGGTGCTGACCCCGGGACTCAGATCCAACTTCCATGTCAAAATGCTTTGCGAAGCAAGGAATTCGGATACCCACCCGGAAAGTGAAATCGAGGAAAAAGCGGGCCGGTGAGACTGAAGAGGATGATGGAGAAGGAGCTGGAGCTTGAGACAAAAACGCTTCTGTAGCTTTCGAATCGCTGGGTCGTATCTAGCTGTAAAGCGAGCTTCCGTACCGAGAATCAAAAGCTGCTAACCGAAGTCGAATTCGAGAGAGGATTGAAGACATCATTGAATTATTTCTTTGCAGAGCGCCACTTCAACTCCCTCCACTCTGTCACAGCAGCCATCGTCTTTGGATTTTCCAATGTCAACTCTTTACGTGTTCTGGAATCTCCTCCTGCGCGAGTACGTAAAGCCATGTCGAGCGCTTCAAGGAAGGCGGCGTGAGGGCGCCAGTAGGCGTCGGTGCGAAGTTTTTGCGCCCGTGTGAGTCGTTCACCGACGTCGATAGGACTCTCGGGTGCTGGTCCCTCGGTGAGACTGGAAAAGGTGGGTCGACGGAAGAGCCACGGCGGGATTTTGCCCTCCTTCAAATCACGTTTCCACGGAGTGTGAATCGACACCCGTGGCCTGAGCGAGAGCGCATACCCAGTTTTCCCGACAGGTCCCAAGTCTCGTGCGTATGTCGATAGGTCGAGAGGCTCTTCATCTGAGCGCAATAAGACGTGCTCCGCGATCCAGAAGGCCTGCTCCACCTGGTTCCAGCGACACGAAGCTATCCCAAGTCGATTCCAGTTCCCAGCGTCGAATACGAAGCCCTCGGCAGCTAACGTCTTCCACATATGGATAATGTTCCGGTATGCGCCGCGATCTGAGAAGGAGTCGATGAAGATGGAGAAAGGGACGCAAAGCGCTTCTCGGTGATATTGGTCGATCGTGGGTTGGGTCGACGGGGCCTTCGACGGGTATGCTCGAAGCATGGCGGAGTGAATGTAGTCCCAGATCTTGCCTAAGCTTTCCTCATCTCCTACGCGTCGGTATCCGTCCATGAGAGTGGAGTAGAGGTGAATGGGCGGGATTGTTTGACCGTCCAGCACAAGACGGAAGTACTTCAGAGCCTCTGGAGCCTTCATGCTCTTGCACAGCTGTTGGATGAGAGGGAACAGAACGGAGAGAGAAGCGGTACCGCGAACGAGGGGAAGGTCGCGTCGAGAGGGAAGAGTTCGTCTTTGAGGTTCAAGCGGCGACTTGAAAAGGAAATCCTCCGCGAGCTTCGACGCAGTTGCTACACCATTTTGTGGATTCGTACGAAGGAAAGAACCAACGACGAGACCATAGATGATCGACGACTCCTGAATACCTCGAACTCGCATCTCGAGGAGTAGTGCTCTCGCCTTCGCTGTCTCCCCGGCGTTTAAGTAGCCATGTACCATGACTCCCATAACGTGAACGTCGGCCTCCAAAAGTCCTCGAGAGGGCGGGAGCGAGGAAAGCCCTGACTCAGCGTCCAATTCGGTGAGGAGCGCCTCTGCGGCGGCCATCTCGCCGTGCAGGCAGAGGGACTGCAGAACGAGCGTGTACGAGGAAAGATCCGGTCGAAACCCTCTCGCAACAGCTCCACGAAAGAAAGTGAATGTCGAATCAACCGTTGAGCCTGCCATCACCGTTGCTCGTAGAATCACATTTGTGCAAGTGGTGTCCGGATGCATCCTCGGGTCGTCGTGCGCTTGGAGGTACCGATAGATTTCGGTGACGAGCGACCAGTATCCGGCTTCGACGAAAAGGTTCATCAAGGTGGTCCAAGTCTTCTGGTCAGGCAAGATACCGCTGTTGACGCTCTGATGGAAGACTGCTGTCGCCGCCTCGGGGTCTCGCCGGCGAGTGTGTAAAGATATGAGGGTGTTATAGGAAACGCCGTCGGGAACAACTTTGTAGTGCGAGAATCGATTGAATAGGCGATAAGTTGCTTCGGCATCGGCTCGAGACGAATATCCTGACAAGAGAGTGTTGAGGATGGTGAGATTGGGACGTAGTCCTGAGGCAACAAGTCGGTCCAATGCTAGCACTGCTCCCTCAACATCGTTGACCCGCACGTGAGCTCCAATTAGGAGACTCCAAAGCCTGACTCGATCGCGGTCCGAAGCTGCGAGCGCAACCGTTTCGTTGAACGTCTTCAAAACGGCGGACAGCTCGTTCGCCTGCGCCCGACTCCGCATCAAAATCGCTCCAGGTTCCGCACCTCCACCCCAGCCGATGCTTTGAAGTCGGAGGACGACAGAGTACGTCTCATCCGTGCGACCTTGAGCCGCGGAGAGTCGTGCTAGAGCTCGCAACGCGTCGCAGACGATACCACGTATTCGCGGGTCATATATGGCGGCCTTGTCAATCAAAGTCTCCATTATTGGAACGAGTGCTTCAGCTTCAACGAATAGCTTGGCTCGAGTAAGTCCAGTGATGAGGTCGGTCCGAGCGAGTAAGTCAACGTCGTCCCTCGCCGCATCTTTGAGCTTGGGATGTTCGAAGACTTCAAGAGCGTCGAGGGGGTGGTCTCCGAGTGCGAGGAGCCAGATGAGTGAGCGGCGAAGAGAAGATAATTCGAACTCGTCCAGCGATGTCGAAGTGAGCCACTCGGAAGGCGTCGGCGGAAGGCGACTAATAAGACGACTGATCGCGATCCTGAGGCCCCTAGGGATGACATCGAAACCACCATCCAAGCTGAGAGTTTGAATTTTGAGGACTTCGAGAACGCTCCAACCCGTCAAGAGCTTGAGAGCTTGCTCAGGGCCATCCGGTGCCCGCTGCCAGGCTGGCAGAAGGTAGCCTAGCGTCTGAAGTTGATAACGATTGGATTTTCGAGAGATGGCATCGTCCGCGTGGCGATGAGATGAAGGTCCAAAAATTGCACGTAAGTCAGCTTGGAAGACATTGGTGGTGGCGTGTGGCGGAGTTGATGGGATTGAAGGAAGTTTGTCCTGGAGAGCGAGGGCATCGATTCGAAGTGAAGCTTTACTCCGAGCATGGGAGGGAGACTGCTCGGGGTCGTCGAAGCCGAGTCGTTCCATGAGCGATTGCATCGCAGCGCCGGCGCGTCGACGCAGTGTCCCACTTTCGTCCGGTGATGATTTTAAAGGCGTCGCACCACTACCAGGCAAGAGTGGAGACTCTTCCGGAACTGGAGTCGGTGCTCGCGCGATCCGACCGTAAAGCCTTACGACATCCAGCCGCTCGTCCTCGCTGAGCTCCATCGCAAGCTTGCCTCGCGTCGCCCTATCCAACTTCGCCAGCATCACCATAGCCTGAGGAACATCCACGATTTTTCTTCTCCACTTCTCATCAAATGAGACGACATCTACTGGGAGGTTCTTTTCGAGTTGCTTCTTCAGCCGTGTGAGCTCAGTCAATGGAGGTCGTGCTGGGGGAGCGCTCGTGCGAACGTCTGGTGATGATAATGGCGGAGGTTTCGGAGGTTCGACGTCTTCCTCTAGGTCGGGACTCTCTCCCAGGCTACTGCAGGCGTAGGGGGAAGTGTCTTCGGCGATGAGGGGCTTCGCCGACGTTGCGACTCCGCGACATCGCATGCACGATTCACGCCTCCTGCCACAATCACACCTCTGTGGTTCGAGCCATGATTTCCTCCTCGTTCCGGTAAAGACGTCTCGTCCGGGAGCCGCACGGGGAACTAATGGCCAGTGGGTGGGCGCGACAGCAGATCTGGGAGTTGGTCGGTCCGCTGGAGGCAGTGAGCGCGAGAAGAAGCCAAAGCTTGGGCAAAGGAAGTCTGGAGGTGGTTCGGAGGATACTGAGGCTGATTGGTGTGGGGAGGAGGAGGTGCTGGAGTAGGTGTGGGAGGCGTGCGGCGGTGGGAAAGGAGCTGGCGATGGCGAGCGGCGGCAGCTGCAGGCAGCTACGATATTTGATCGCAAGCGTGGAGGCATGCCGTGAAGGCTACCAGGTATCTATGAGAGCTATCGACAATCAGCAATCGCTCTTAATCGAGCTGATTCGAGCTCCCAAGCTCACGCGCGCCGAAGCCGATCAAGTTTCGAGTAGCTGCTCGAGTTGTAGACCGCCGTGGAACCAGACTGCAGAGATAGACCTGTGAGCAGGCGTACACAGTGATGCCGTACGTTGAGAGCTCTCTTACCGAAATGGGGATTCTGGTACTTTTGATTGGGAGGGTTGTAAAAAGTGACAAGCGGCTCAATTTGGCGAAGACATTAGTGTTGGCTGGACGACCGTGGTTGGATTCGCGCGCGCCCTCTCCTTCGTCCCCTCACCGGCAGCCCGTCCCCTTCTTCACTTTCACTTCACAGATCACAGATCAACTGTAAGTCAGATGGATACATCCGCCCACCAGCTCTTCTACCCGGTGCGCTCATAGACGCAGCGCCGCGCGTCCGATGAGAAGTAACAGCGGGCAACACAGCGTAAGTTCCGGAGCTGAAGGCTTGTCTAGTGAAGATATAGGCTGACCATTACAAACCTCTCAAACTCACCTTTGTTTCCCACCCAGGCCCGTTCTACGCTCGCCCCTCCCGATCTCTTATCCCCTCGCCCTCTCCCGAGCCCATCAACAACGTCATGCAGAAATCTATCACACCCCAGAACTCACACTCCACCATTGGCTTGAGGAAAGTGAGTCGAAGGCAAGGTAGATTCCGCACTGGGAGGTTGCTTCGGGTGAATATGAGGACACTCATTGAAGCGACGCGCTGTGGGGTCATTTTTCCCTTCAACAGAAAGCCTCTCCGGGATCTTTTAAGGGATCATTCACGCAATGATACACGCTGACATGCTCTTTTCTCCAGGAAGCGCTTTCGTCGTCGTGCGGAGGTCCGCGACGCGTCGAGGTCGTGTGGAGGTCCGAGTGTAGTCGCGTCGGCGTGTTGATTTTGCTTGCAACAACGTTTACTTCTTTCTCCACACACCTCACTTCTTCCTCTCATAGTCATCAAAAGCGCCCACATCAAAAGCCTGTCTATGCAAAGCATGAGCAACAATCCATCGGGCAATAATCAGTGGGGCAAGAAAGACTGTGCGTACTTCCTCCTTCCTGGCTTGTATTTGCATCAACTGACAACATTTAGGTATTCCAGGGCCATCTTTGGATCAAATGCGTGGGCCTCTCACTAACTGGGCTACCCGTCAAGTGGAGCACCGGGACCAGTGCAGCCTGTTTGAGCGCGAGTTTGGCGTTTCAATTGGGTGAGGACCTTCAAGAGCGGGAAAGGCATCGAAGTTGACCTCTATTTGAGCAGTAAAACGCAGCTAGTAAAGTTCCGCAACGCCCTCGAAATCCCATCTGTGCGAAGGACGCGCGCCAAGCCTGAGGAGGAGACGCGTCAACAATACCTGGATTGTGTCGGTCTCGGTGCTGAGGGCCAAATTACAAACTCTTCTGAGGTCCGAGGGATTGGTAGGTCGAAGGGTCGAGAAGATATGAGGAAGCGAGGCATCATGATATCCTAGTGAGTTTCAGTCCTTTCGGTCGCACTTTCTGGGATGTTCAGGCGAAGCTGATTTTATTTTAGTGGGCAAATTCGAGAGATCCAAAAGCTAGAGGATCCAGTGGGTCTTCATCGTCGTGATCCCAAAAAGGGCAAAAAGGAGCGTCGTCGAGGGCATATGGTATCGACTGGCTTTGGCGAAAAAGTCTCCGGTGATGGGCATGAGAAGTTAGGGCAATTTGCGCTTCAAATGGGTCGCGTTTCCCTCCATATTTATGGGATGAGGGAGCATTGGGCGGGCTACATTGCGGCAATGGTCTGCATGCCGAATGATAGAGATCGTGTAGGAGTCGCGCATGTGATGCTCGACGCATTTGAGGACCTCGGTGGTGCGTCTTTCGCCTCAAGAAGGGTGGTATTCCTTGATCACTAATTTTTTTTCATGCTTAAAGGAGTTCCTCAGGTTGTTGTTGTGGACCATGGCACTGAAACCGATCTCGGACTGCAAACTCACGCCGCGCTTCGGTAAAATCAATCTGGCCCAGCTACGTGATCATTCTAATCACATTCATTTCACAGAGAGCTTCAAGCCTCCCATCTCACCATGAGAAGCTGGAAGCGTACAGTTTCTTCCAACAACATTCTCATCGAGTTAGTGTGGCGTCAATGGCGAGACTCCGACGGCGCACTTATCGCAGAGTGGCTCAACAAAGGCCGAGATGTGGGTTGTTTCGACGAAAGTATTGATCTTCATGTGTGAGTTATCTTCTATTGCTGACCAAGCACATGTTTATTCACGCTGTATTGTTCTGTTAGGGATTTATGCCACTGGATCTGGTACCGTATAATTCAGCTCCGCCTAAACACCTGGCGAGACAACTGGAACACCCACAAGACTCGCTACGACCCAAAATCTCTCCGCCCTTCTGGTCATCGTCCGATTGATGCGATGGAGGACCCCGGGTCGCTCCGCGGTGTCAGCGTACTCGTTCCTGTCCCGCTTGAATGTTTCCAAGAGGCTCGCCAACACCTGGGACCTCGCCCTTTCTTCTATACCGAACAATTCGATCAATTGGGGGAGTGGGCTTGGCGCTCGGTAGGCTCACCAATGCTGGAGGTCACTCGTGGGTGGGCCATGTTTCCAAAAATGTTGGCAGTGATTGAAGAGTACCTGCGTGGGCAGGGAATTGTGATTTGATTAGTAAATTTGTTAATGGGACAATTGCTGCACGAAAACTTGGCTCGCTTACTCAATTTCGAGACTGAGTCGTGCTCAAAGCGAAGTCGCGGGTAATTCCGAATCCGACGTTCCGAAGTTTGCAGCCCTGCGATGTGTACTCTGCAAATTTGGTTGAACTCGGATGTGTAAAAAAACAGAAATTGAATGGTTTACAGCACAAATCCGACCAGCAGATGTATTTTCAAGAGGTATGGAGGCACAGAAAGGAGGAGGCACATATAGCACATACGAACAGAACTTCTCGACCACTGATTCCGACCACTGATTCCTAATAAAAGATGGTGAGTGTCATGACAATGTTTTCTGTCGAAAGAGAGGCTCACAGAGGGCATTACTCCACAATCTCTGCGAGCTGGAGACTTTTACAGAGCTCCCCACACTTGTGAAAGCTCCAAGCCTTGTTGAGGGCGTCTTCTCCGCCGTCACCGATCCCTGACGTTGCCCTTGAGCACCAAATACAAATGTGAGTGATGCACGCTTATAGCACAGAAATAGACGAACTCGATTGTGTGAGACTGAGCATCATAAAGAACAAAGATCTTCTGGCCATACTGACCTTCATCTTCGGCACCTGCGAAGAGTTCCAGTCAGCCTTCGATTTCTCAGACACAGGCTCTAAAAGCTTTGCGCACCTTGAAGGTCAACACAAAACCAAGTCTTATTGTGCTTCAAGTAGGACCAGTGGACGAACGCCTCCAGAAGTTTGATCCAGGGGTCTGATGGCTGTACAAATTGACCGACCGTGCCGCTGAACTTGCGAGACGAGGTGAGGAGCTTCCCCTCAACGAGCCAGAATGTATACGGTGGATAACGCCGACCAACCTCCACATTGTTGTTATTGTACTCGATCTCGGGCTCGCCATGCTCTGCAAAGATATAAGAGACGGGCTGGATCTTGAGGACTGCGAAAAGCTCTTAATTAGCTGGGAAACAAAAGATGACAGGAGCACGCTCACTGGAGGGATTGAGGCCACTTTCTGAGCATCGTTGAGAGAACAAGGAATAGTCTTCCTGAAGCTTGGCATGGCGGCGAGCGTCGTCCCAGATGAAGTCACGATTTTCCTCCGGCTGAACATCGCGTAGCACGCCATCGAACCTCGCGGTTTTGAACATTTTGAAAACAACGTCACCAATTTCGGGCACCGTACCCTGCGTTTGTGGTTTGATTCAGCCTGGAAGTGATGATGTCAAAATCAAAGTCCGACGTACAACGAAGACCATCTTAGGGCCGGACGGGTTTGCTTCGAGTGGGTGCAGGCGTCGGTGAGCCTTAATCGTGTTGCCAGATCCGTAGTTCTCCCAGTCTGCGAGGTCCAAATTGATTGGAATGAGGAAGCCCTCTATGGCTTGTGTGAGGTGTAGCACCGGCTTTGGCGCCCTTCGACGAGGGGCATCGCTGCTGCTCTGAAGATTGACTATGAAATTGATTTGAGTCAAAGAAGATTTGGTATGCTCTCAAAGAAAACCTACACCGAATGTTGTCTCCCTCGCCCAGAGCGAGAACTTGCTCGCGACGACGTGCTTATGTCCTCAAACTCGAGTGACCTCAGACGATGATTCCTCTAAAAAAATACCTGAATTAGCAGAAGGCCAGAGTTGATGAAATTTCGGATCTCACCCTCTCCTCATCAATGACAATCATGATGTTCATGGAATAGGACACATTACCCTTGCGTTGCGCTTGTCCACGGTCTCGGAAGTAGCGTTCTTTGCAGCTTGGGTCCCGGAGATAAGCGTCCCAAACATCGCCGATTGGTCTTCTTTTATCGGAGACAGGGATCATGTCGTTGTTCGCCCAGCGAGCTTCAATTTCACTCCTGAAACACAGAGAAACAATGAGCTTCCACCTTGCCTTATCGCGAAAACTTAGCCTAACTTACTCCAAGTACTCCGCTTGAGGCTGACCATGTGTCGATATGTGAGTGTTGGTTTTGCCAATTTCGATTTGCAGGAATTCTATGAAGAAGTAGCTTAGCAGCGGCGCAGCCTAGCATCTTCAAGTTGTTGCTTGTGAGAACTCACGACCAAACTCAAGCATGCGCGATGGTGTAGGACGCATGACACCATACTTGGCCTCCGGTCCTGAGCCTGGCTTACTCGAATATCCGACTGTAACTGGGACGGACGCGGTGGGTGAAATAGTGCTCGAGGCCTGAGGCTGAGCGGAGAGCGCTGGCGGGTTGTAGGTGGCCGCAAATGACATAGGTGCAGCTGGGGTGCCCTGCTGCCTTGCCACCTGAGTGCCATGATGGCCGAAAAGCATGCTGTAGTTCGGGTTTGAAGCTCCGATAGGTGCAGCATTACCCGGCCCCGTCGAAGCTTCCGCCTCCTCTGCAGGGCAATGTCAGTGGCCCATTATTCCATTCAGCGGCGAAGTAGCACCTCACCTGCAGTGTGGCAGGTTGTACACTTCCCTGGAAAGTTCATCCGATTTGCCATAACACCGCACGAGCGGCACCAAGGCTTTGCCTGCGCGTCCATCAACTGCATAAGCGCTGAGGAGGGCTTTAAAGAGAGACAAACTCACAGTGCGAAGCGCAATTTCGTCTTGAAGGTTGCCACCTGCCTCGGAGGCAGCTTCGATATAAACGCAGCGTATACACTTCCCAGTTCCTTGGCGGCGAGGGTATGGCTCCGTACAATCAGCACATGGAGGCATGATGAAGCGAGCGAAGAGCGAGTTGGCGAGGAAGGTGGGAGCAGGAGTAGAACATTCGAAACGATTCCCAACGGAATACGTTACTTCGTTGCAGGTCAGATGAACGGGGCTTGTACGGTACAGCACCTGTGAAGTGCGAGGGCCTGAGCGTACAGAGGCTAGAGCTGACGCGCGTGCACGCATCTCCAGCGCGTTCCATGGACGGCGCTCAAGGGCGAGCTCAAGAGGGCGTGTAGTTGTCGGAGGGAAGTGCAAAGTAGAGAAATGGGCGGGAGTTGACGAAGTCAGGAGGGAGCGATGGGTCTTGCGCGCGCGAGTTCATCCACGGTCGTCCAGCCAACCCTTAAGACATCAGAAATGTGTACATAGCGGCCGCGACTTGACCTCACACTTCTTGCTTCAACGCGGAACAGCTTCAGAAATGGCTCAGCCAGACGACACGAATACTGTCGGTGGACTTCGCCAAGACATTATCCTAATCCCCGTGTCGGCATGGGTCCTCGGCTTTTGTTCAGGCCTGCTCACCTCGTCCCGGCTCTCCGCACGCCAATTCCTCGCAGAAAACGCCCATAGGCTTCCAACAACCGTTCAGGGGTGCGTGAAAAGCTTGGCACTTGCTGTGGAATATATTCTGACCGTTCCCTGTTGTTGCTCAGCTGGTACTTCTATCAAAAGACCAAGAACTACCGCGTCATCTACTCGGGAGTCGTGGGAGGACTTAAGACTGGTACCCGGCTTGCACTTTGGACAGGTGCCTTTGTCGGATTGGAGGAGGCATTCGAGCATGGGCTAAGGCGATATGTAGTTCCGGTCAAGGAGGACGGAAGCGCGACGATGAAGACGCGGTGGGCAAGCGGTGCCGTTGCTGGCTTGGGACTTGCCGGGGCCGCTGGGCAGATCTGTAAGCTTCTGGCAAGTTTGTGTCAAGATGTGCGAAGCGGCTAACCGTTCGCGTGGGCAGATCGGCTATCAAGGTATGGTGGGGCTCGCCGTTTGTTCCTGGGCATGTCCCTAGGCGCTTTAGCTGGCGGATCGCATGATTTGAGAGATTGGATGAGAACGAAGCTCCCGGAAAAGGGAGGAGCCTAGCCGCTATCTCAAGACCGCGGGCGCGGAGTGGCCTCTGTCGACCCATGTAATTTGCCAGGAGCAAGCAGAGGCAAGACTTTTCTCGATCGCCTTATGGCAGTATTGATAGCTTTGACACTACTGACATGTTTAGCAAATTTCGCAGGCGAGACTTTAAGACCCACCCGAGCCTGTCGAGCCATCGCACCGACTCTGCTAGGATTCGTCGCATTACTGTATTGCCCCGCATGACGTTCAGCCCTTCCATACACCCAGACCTCAGACCCTATTGAATGCCGTAGGGTTTTGAGTATGCCGCAAGTGTGAGAGGAATAGTAGTAATTGGACTGGAACACGGATGCCTCTCAAGAAAAAGTTCGTCTGTCGATACAAATGGTTTCATTCAGCCAAGAGAGAAGGGTAATGTCAATGCGGAAGGGAATATTCCAAAGTAAGTATCATGGTACAGGATAGCTAGAAGCAAGACCCAAAGAGTAATCGGGGGACTGAAAAGCGCACACAGAGTGGAAGGGATAGCTCTCATGCGCGCCTCGCAGCCCGCTTCAAGGGCCTCTCGCCCACGCCATCCCATCCCGCCATCTCCATTACTCCAAGATCCATCGCGTCTTCTGTTCCCCCATCCTGTGCATCTTCCTCTTCTCGTCCAGGACTAGTACTGCGGTCGTCCGCCTCATCAAGATCCACTTCCGTCAACGCCACAGCTCCCCACCTCCTTTTCAAAGCTCCAGCACTCAAGCTCTCCCCGTGTCCCGTTCCGCCCACTGAGCCAACAGAGGAAGCTCCACCAGATGGCCCAGATCCAGATCTGCTTCCCCTACGGTGATCTTTGTCCCTGTGCTCCCTGTCTCTTCGAGCCTGTAGCCGAGTGAGAGGGATGGGAGCAGCACCATTTCCTCCTCCTCCAGTTGATCCAATCGCAAAAGAAGCGTGAGCTCCAGCTCCAGTGGCGACGATAGGTGAAGAAAGTTGTGTCGAAACGAAGGGATGCGCAGAAGTGGAAGATGTACTGGCGAGGGACGAGGAGGAAGAGTAAGGGGGGTTCGTAGAGTGTTGAGCTCCTCGGTGATATTGGAAAGAGGGATGGGAGGAAGAAGGCGAGGAGGAAGAAGAGGCTACGGGGGAAGTGGAAGGAGGATGGTGACTGTCGCGCGGGCCTGCGGTCGAGGCTCCTGGTGGCGGCGGTGCTGGAGTCGTAGCGTGC
This sequence comes from Phenoliferia sp. Uapishka_3, assembly GCA_035521515.1. NCBI lineage: Eukaryota > Fungi > Basidiomycota > Microbotryomycetes > Kriegeriales > Kriegeriaceae > Phenoliferia > Phenoliferia sp. Uapishka_3. Next base: position 71,812 of record JASZXU010000008.1, read on the forward strand.
TGCAAGGACGATCGAAGAGCTGCAGCTACAGCTGGCAAGCTCGGACTCTGGGTGACCGACGTGGCGCGTACAGGGCAGGCGGTAGGGCGAGGTGCGGGGGCTGGTGGTGGGCGGCTTGGGCGAACCGTCTCAGTGTCGTCGTCCTCCCCTTCCTCCTCGGCCTTTAAAGTCTCCTGTCGGGCCTAGGAACGCAAGGGTGACTATCAGTGCAAATTCCTGCGCCGCACGAAACGCGCTCATATGGCCAAGTCAAAGCAAACATACGCAAAGGTAGTCGATCAATCGAGCAACGTTGAGCGGTCCGACCGCGGGCTGGCCCGGAGCGGTGGCGGAAGGAGGATGGTCAAGGCTGGCTTGGATGAACTCGAGTACGTCCTGGAGAGCTTCGCGCTTGCCCGCGAGGTAAGCTGCGCGAGGAACGATGGAAGGGTCAGCCGCCAATCAGTGTCACACGAGTCAGCCCTTCAAGCCCGTCTCTCGGCCAAGCACGACCGCGCAAGGGCGATTCTCAAATCGTCGGACCTTTCAAAGAGCAAAAGGAAGCTCACCCTTCTGTGTAGACTTCTTACCGGCCTTGAACAGTGCCGTGAGCGAGAGGGCGGCGCCGCGGAAGGCGTGAGCAAGCTGAGCTTCCGCGACCTCTGGCGGCAGTGCCGAGCCGATGCCGGAAAGGCTCTCCATTTGTGTCGTATTCGAGAGGGCTAGTTGATAGGAAAGTAGTCTTGAAAGAGTGTGAGAGGAGCAGTTGTTGTTGGTTGTGAGTCGAACTTGGTGGAGCCGCGAGGGGACGATCGTCTTCGAATAAAGAATCCTGAAATTTATCTCTCCGTTGACTCCGTCTCCTGTTCCCTTCTTTTCCCCCTGAACTCCGCTTTCTTGTACCAGGAAACATAATCATTCCGAGACATCCTCCAGTGTATTTATCAAGGGGTGACTAAATTCTACTCGGTGTTGTAACATTCATCGGGATCTACACTCGCTACCGGTACCCCAAACGACGCCGCCTCCAAGTCTTCCAAACCGAGCTCGTTTGAGCACCCGTTCATATATTCTCCTCCCGGCAATGACTTTCTACGCAAGGAAGGAGAAGTCGATTCTCTTGAAATACGGTGGTGGTGATATCCCGGGGTGGTCGAGATATTGAGGGCCGACCGAGTTCGACGCACCGCAAGCTGAGCTTCATGGTCTGGAGGCTTTTGTCGAAAAAGCACTCGACTAGCAGATGACGCAAGAAAGCCGAGGCCTTGTCGATTGAGCGCATAAACGTGGCCCAGGATGGGAAAGACGCCTTCGATGGTTTCGCGGATACCGACGACGTCCTCGTGGAAAACTATTTTCCCTTGCTCGTTGAACTCGAGGCGGCTGTAAAGTTTGATATTGATGGTAGAAAGGTGATCTATGATGTTCCTTGGACGAAGTTGTCGGAGGATATGCGAAAGTGGCCACCTCCCGTCCTCGGAGGTTGTGTGGTGTGTCGGGTTATATGAGGGCTTGGCAACATCTGTGAAGCCATGTGCGCCGAATGGAGTGGATGGGGTGGAGGAATATGAATAGAAAGAGTCGGAAGCGCGGAGTTCTGAGGAGGTAGATGGGTCCGAACTTGTCTGTGAGCCCAGAAGGCGATAGTGGAGGATATGGGACATTGTCACGAGGCGACTCCCGTCGACTTCCCAAAAAGGATCTTGTTAGCTCCCTGATAGTCTCTGCAGCTGATATAAAGACTCACGATAGCTCTGACTTTCGCAAACGTCCCCAAGCTCCGACCACATTTCTCCGGGCACTACGCCGAGTAGTGCGAAGAGGTCAACAATCTGCTCCTGACCTCGCGCCATCGTGACAGGACTTTCGAATACTGAATCGGAAACTAAGTTTAGCGCTGGAAGTGAGCACATGATGACCTTGATGAGCTGACCGGCGTTCGTATCGTACATATCCCACACAAGAGCGGATATAACGTCGCGGTCCTTGCCAGCGCCGCCATAGAGTGCCTCGTGAAGCTGAATGACGGTATTGCGATGGAACGAAGGTGATTGCGGCCTGCTCGGCGAGTTGGAATGGGGGTCAAAGAGGTGGAAAGAGGCGCTTGGTGGCGGCATAGCGAGAGTGAAGGGGAGGGGTCGAGACGCTCGACGGGAACGAGGAGACTGGCGAGGGGAAGGAACGGAAGACGTGTTGTGCGCAGGTGGCATTGTATGATGAGGTGGGAATGTCGCAGGTGGCGAGAAGAAGAAGACAAGGCCGACTGGATGATGGATCTCGGTTAAAGGCGAGGAGTCGAAACACGATCAGTCACTCCTACGCTCCTTTATGCGTAACGTGTGTCGGCAAACAAGTCGAAGGAGCGGATCTGGCCAACAGGAGAGTCGGAAAAGCTGGGGCTCCGGGGATGTGCGCGCGAAGAGGTTTCGAAGTGCGGAGTCCTCGTCGGTCGAATCTATCAACCGGCCGCCGGTTGTTGTTCCGAGGACGTCGGTGTGTGATTGTTGTCGCGCCGTGTTTCCTTTCCCACAAATGGAAACGATAGCTACGAAGAAAATCAAGGTCCTTTCTCTCAACTGCTGGTCAATACATCTTCTTTCGGATTGTATCCTGACTATGACTGACGCTGAACTTAGCGCAGGGGCCTCAAGTTCGTCGCAGCGCACAGGCGAGAGCGCCTGCTTGCCATTGCAGATTGGATTGCCAACTCGGCGGCTCCCTCCCGCTCCTCCTACCATTCAGATGCTAGTGACGACCTTGCTCCCCGTCGAGGGTACGACGTCATCGCGCTACAGGAAATCTGGGTGCGGAGTGACTTTGACATTGTAGCGACACGAGCGAAGGAAGGCGGCTTGCTCTACAGTCGGTTCTTCTACAGGTGAGTTAGGGATCTGAGCTTCTGCAATGAGAGAGCATAGTTGACCTCTGAGCATCTTCAGCGGCGCTATTGGATCAGGCCTTGCGTTGCTCTCCGCTCACCCAATCACCTCGGCCTTCATGCTGCCCTATTCGCTCTGCGGCTACCCACTACACTTTATCGAGGGAGATTTCTATGCCGGCAAAGGTGTCTGCGGCATTACTATCGACGTTGAGGGAGCGGGAATGGTGGACGTGCTCAACACCCACATGTACGCGCCGGGAGGTGAGGGAGAGGGTCTCGACGGTGCCCATCGAGTAGCACAAGCTTGGGAGCTGGCTCGCCTTGCCACTGAAAAGGCGGAACGAGGGCGGCACGTGATTGTGGTGCGTTCACTGTCAGGGCGCTCACATCAACCGTCGCGGCCACTGACTTCCTTTCGCAGATGGGTGACCTGAACTCCCAACCACATTCCATCATCATGCGTTTTTTGACAAATCATGGATCCCTCACCGATGCGTTTGCACAAACAACTCCTCCCCCACCCTCCATCACCTCCTCCGCACACCGAGCTCTCTCACCGCTGGACGTCATGACACAACACGGCATCACTTGCGACTCTCCCCTCAACACATATTCAGCACCCAAACTCGCAAAACGTGGACGAAATGATGAAACAGTCATCCGGGGAGGAAAGCGTCTCGACTACGTTCTCTACCGCTCTCCAACTTCCGCACCCTTCCGACTCGTCGCAGAATCTACGTCGGTAGTCCTCACGGAAACACTCCCAGCTCCACTACTATGCTCATACTCGGACCACTTTGGACTCGAAGCTGTGCTCGCCTTCGTTCCTCCATCCGCCCTCACTTCGACTTCTTCGCAGCCTATCCTCCCAACCCCTCCTCCCCTTTCATCTGACGACCTCACAAAAGCTCTCTCAAATCTGTCCTCGGCATATCGTCTCTCTCTTATCTCCTCTGCCAACCAATTGAAACTCTTCGCTGCCGCCATCATCTTCGTTCCACTTCTGGCTGTCGCGGCTAGCTTTGAGCCTCTACGTTACCTTACCTGGATATTCGTCTTGCTGGGAGTGCTCGTCGGGGCAGGAGGAGCAACGATGCTCTATACTGGATTCGTTGGAGGACAGTGGGAAGCTGGAGGGTTACGGAACGTCCTGGCAGAGATGGAGGCGGAACTGGCGAGGCGCCGACAAGGGGATGATTCGGGTCAGAGGTGGCGATGAGACCGCCGTGCTATTGACGCTGTTTCGACATGTCTCTCCCCGTCTTCGACAAGAACTTGCCAGGTCACGGTGGTCGGTCCGTCGGATGGCTGGAGAACGACTCCCGGGCCTGGTGAAGAATCCCACCACTTCTTGTCTCGAAGGTTGTAACTCCAAACTCGTACTCGTGATTGTTGGATATGAGTCGTCAAAAAAGAAGGAGGACTCGGCAATTTCTGCCCGAAGTATTATCGCAGCCTGCGATGTGCGCCTTCTGGATCAGTTGTGATTAGCCATAGCCACGCCAAACCGCCAGTTTGTTCCAGGCAAGAATTCGGTTGGGCGACCCTGGAAGGGATGCGGAAGAGGTTCAATGCTTGGCTGTTGGTATACTGTACGAAGCTACAGGCTTCCAGAGCTTGGTCTTTGCCGAAAAGGAGGAGACGTGCGTCGCTTTTGGATGTTATACCCAATTCCGAAGAGAATCCAACTGAGCCCGGTTAGCTCAGTCGGTAGAGCACCAGACTCTTAATCTGGTGGTCGTCGG
>JASZXU010000009.1:0-73340 GCA_035521515.1 Phenoliferia sp. Uapishka_3
TCACGATGGGTGAGCGGAGTGCAAGCGACCTCACAGGCAGTAGAGCGCACCGTTGATGAGACAAAGAAGCGTTGGTGTAGTAAACCTGTGCAACGTCCTGAGGACAGAAAGAAGAACTTGAGTCAGCTTGCACGTCCGTCCGTCAACGAGTAGGGATGGTAAGGAAGATCATGACAACACACCTTGAGCCTTGAAGACTATTAACCCTTGAGTTTCATAAAGATGGGAAAACGGATGGTGAAATGTCAGCATAGGCAATGGGCGAGAGAAGAGAAGAGAGAGAGGAGCGCGACGCGACGCGCCTGGCAAAGCTAGACGACGAGCAAGCGTCAGCCTCGTGTGGACTGACAGCTAAGGGCGAATCAAGGGAGAGAAAACTAGTCCCACTCACGTTCTTCCCAGCCACGATCCACCTAACCTGTGTACCTAAACAGTAAGTAGTAACGGCCAGTAGATTGCCGTGTGGGAAGCGCTGACGTCATGACCCGCTGCTTCTCACCTTGTTCCTTCTCCCCTCAGCCTCCTATGCTTCCCGGATCCCACACGAGCACCCAGGCCTAGAAGCGAATGCAAAGACGAACGACCTGGGCGGTAAGGGAAGACGAAGGCAGCTGTCAAAGACAAGCGGTATCGAAAAGGGAAAGCGCTCGGAGCAAGCGCCATGGCAGGCACGGCAGTGACTGTGACTTACATTGCTAGAGCGTAGGTCTGACATGCCTGAAAGGTGGCTAAGGCACAGAAAAGGGCGAATCAGCGACGGAAAAGGGCGCTCCACTACGGGTGGACTGGAAGTGGGGCCCGGCGCCACTGAGAACACCTGTCGTACTGAAAGGGACTCACATTCTTGGCCAGCGGATGGGATGGCAATCGTTGGACGCCTTGAAGCCGCTTACTGCTTGATGCAGTCGAGCGAGGGAATGAAAGGACGTCGAGGGTGGCCTAGAGCTGGCGAGGCAAAGACGAGTCGATATAGGAGCGCGGAGTGAGGGAAGAAGAAAGGCACAAACAGCCGGGTGCGTGTAGCAAGCTCGCTCGGAAAGCTGTTAGAGAGGTGGCGAGGTGTCGTTGAAGGAAAGCAGGAGTGAATGGAAGCGTTCCCGAACTTATCGGGCGGCCTGAAGAGCGCCGGCGCAGTCTCGGAGTCTTGGAGTAGTGCAACCCCCTCCTTCCATGGTCGATCAATGTTGCTTTCGCTTCCTGGACCTGAGACCACTCAGGCTCCCGACGCTAAATTTGTTCGGCTCCAAGAAAAGGCCAAAAGAAGCCAAAAGCACGAAGTCTATCATTGCTGGAAATCTATGGGGTGGTGGGTACGTATTGGAATCGAACGAAGGGAACATCTCTAACCTCGGAAGTGTCTGTGGACTCAACACCCGATCATGCTGCACTACTCGACGAGCTCGAGAGGGCGGTAAACTGGAGAAAGGCGCATCAGGTCACGGAATCGATTCTCCAAAAAAGTAAGCACTTACCGGGGTCCCACTGAGCCCTCCTGACTTCGTCTTCTGTCCAGTCCTCCTCCAAGTGGTCCTGCGCGACGCCCTCCGCCCTCGCTGCGTTCGCTACAGCCGTCGCCACTTTGACCGACACGATGCGCAAATCCTCTAAGCTTGGCAGAAGAGATTGATCAGGATCTTCTAAAGCTGGAGCCAACTTCGCGAGAGCCGTCACTCCGGCAGTGATCATTGGGTCCTATAACATGATGTCAGCCGTCCTGAGCTCCATCCAATGGGAAGTAAAGCGGCTGACCGTGAGCTTTGAAGCTTTGGAAATGATGACACCTTTAAGTTAAAGACAAGAGTCAGTGACGTGACCTGTAATTGGTCAAGTTGGGAGACGCACCGAGTCCGAAGCCAGGGTAGACTAGTGCGTTGTTGGATTGACCGATGATCTTCAACTTGCCATCAGCCATTTTGATAGGCGGGAATGGGGATCCAGTTGCCATGAGAGCCTGGTTGTGAGATCGCTGTCAGTTTCAGGGAATGTGAACGCGTTGCAGGCTGAGCAAACTTTTCCACTCGTCCATTTGTCCAGATCCGTCGGGTCGGCTTCAGCGAGGCCTTGAGAACGAAAGTCGGTGCATGGTTTACAACGTGAGGAAAGGGAGGACTTTACGGGTCGGGTTACTGAGGGGGAAGATGATGGGTCGGTCAACATGCGATGCCATCTCTTTGATGACCTGAGCGCAGACTTGTTTGTGAGTAATGCGCAAAGATCAAGTAATAAAACCCGAGCTTACCTTCTCGTTGAATGCACCAGCCATCGTGCTGCACCCGATCAGAATGGTAGGCTTCGCCTGCTTCACGACTTCTAGCAAGTTGATCCCATCCTTCTCATCCCTCGCCCACTGGGTCACCTCCTCAACATCGCGGACGAAGTTCTCCTGGCCAGGGCGCAGACCAGCACTGTCGGTGGTGAGAAGTCCAGGACGGTCAAGAACCCTGGAATCTCAAGAACTGGTGTTAATTTACGGCTTGCTTTCAAGGTGGAATACCCTGACCAGAAACACTTGCGAGCCTCCTCTGAGGTGAGACCACCTTCAATCATGAGCGCGTTGCGAATACCGTCAGCGATACCCAAGCCAGCAGTTCCTGTTATAATACTGGTCAGCAGAAGGAATAGCAAAAGTGCAGAAGCGCCTTGCCGAATCCAAAAATACAGATCCTTTGGTGCTTGAGCTCCGACTTCGTAATCTTGCAGGCACTCAAGAGAGCTCCGAGGACAACGGCAGAAGTACCTTGCTGTTGAGCCAGGGTGTAATGTCAGTAACTTCAGTCTGGTGTGACCTCATGAGAGGCGACCGACCATGTCATCTAAGGGGGTGAAAAGGGTTTAGTTTTGTTGAGTGCTCACTTAAGCGAGGAAGGCTTACCGTTGAAACAGCTTTGGAGTGGACGGTACTTGTTCAAAATTCGGCCAGCGTTGGTCACCCCTTTGCTTCAAATTCAGTGAACACCAACATCAAAGTCGCACAGAGAGACATGCCGCACCGAAGTCCTCGAAATGCAAGAAAGCGTCCGAATAGTACTCCCTAACGATGGTGCAAAACTGGTCGACAAAGTTGTCGTATTCTTCGCCACGCATCCTCGAGCGACGAAGACCGAGGTAGAGAGGATCGTTCCTGTTTTACGTGATGTAAATATGGGGATAAGTGTACGAAATGGGGAAATGCTCTTACAGCAAGAGCTGATTATCCGTGCCGACGTCGAGGACAACGGGAAGAATCCTCTGAGGGTCAATACCAGCTCCGAGCGAGTATATATTTCCCTTGCCAATCGAGATGAGGACACCACCAACACCCTGTACGCAAATTGGTTGGTTAGAGAGCTCCCAACTCGAAAAGAAAGGATTAATCTACCTGATCTCCAATCCCGAGGATACCTTCAGAGTCGGTGACAATGATGAGGTCGACCTGGGTTCGCCAATAAGTCAAAATGAAAGCAGTGGAGACCGAAAAGGAAAGGCCCTCACATCCTTGGGTCGCTTGTACAACAACATCAGCTCCCTGTCAACCGCAAGCGTCAGCAGCTTGACTTTCGCTGGCTTGCTCAACAAAAAGCACTCACTTCATGATAGCGCGGTCAGGGTAGTTGAGAAAAAGACCATCCGGCCTCCTCCAGATAGTCGAATACTGTCACGAGGCTGTATGAGTACACTACTTACGCTGTAGGAATGAGACACGCCCACCGACCTTTTGAATCGCCTCGCCAACAGTGGGACTGGGGGGAGAACGTTAGTCCCACTCCGGATGAGTTGTGATATGGAAAAGGACTATCAGGGGAGCTTACGTGTAGATGATTGGTAGAATCTCGTTCAGGTGTCGAAGAGCGAGGTTGTAGAACAGGACCTGCACATGGGCGACGATTCGAATGAGCACATCTTGTTTCACCACCAACAGGCTACGTTACGCACGTGATTCTGATCTCTCAAGCTTTGTAGAAAGGTGTACTTGGATAGGGCCGTCGCTGTTGAGGTAGAAATGAAGGAGTCAGTAACTCGCTTTCTCTCAAAGTTCACCTTGCCCTTCCGTCCCACTACTTCTCGGCCGAGTAGACAAAACTCAAAAAACTTTAATCTGGCACTGCTTCAGATCGCCAGCGTGCCATATAATAGTTCGGAAGAACAAAATCTGGAGAGAGGACGAGACACGAAATGCATAACTCACTTCGATGGTGGAGCTGATGGTAGGCCCTTCGCAAACAACAACGCATTAGCCTGTGCGAGACCACTACATACTTGCAACCTCGCTCAACTCACCTGTCGCACTGCATCTCAAGGTCGTGAATCTCGTAACTGTCTCAAAATAACCCAAAAGGTCATGTCAACTTTAGCCCCTACTCCCCTCCTCTTCGGAGTTGCCGCAGACTGCCGGCCCCCACACCGAGCGGGCGACACGAAGAAATTGAAGAAACTGACGGCAATAATCCCTCCAAGCCGAATTCATCCCTCTCCTCCCTCGAGAAAGCAGCTCCCTTATTCAGAGGGGGGTGATTCAATAACGACCGGCCGCGAAGGGCCGTTCGGACAGGTTCGTCTGTTGCATTCGCCAACGCGTGATTTTCAATCGATCAGCGTGCGGCTTTGCGCGGATGCAACGGGGAGCGAGCAGCTGGAAGCTGGACGTACGGTTCTTGTGGTGCTGTAGGACATTGAGAAAAGCTGGTGCTACTTTATCCGAGCTAGAGGTGGAGATTGCGCCCTTTCGAATAGCAGGTGAGGAAGGTGAATGACGGAGAACGCGGCTCATGATTTCGCGAGGTATTGTTGTTCGTGACATCGTAGAAGCCAACCCGGTCTGCTTTTGTAGGTGAGGACGAGGGCCGCAGTTGGGAAGAGAGGAGGAAGCTGACCGACTGCCTACTACATCATGTTCCTCGGCCGGCAGGTGCGGCAAGGTTTAGGGGCCCTCCCCATCCATCTTCTTCCTTCCCCTGCCCTCTTTATGCAGCCTTTCTTAGAAATACCGAGACCAGATGTGCAGACCGAGTGACAATCGTCGTAGAGTAGACTTCTCCATACCGAGTTGTACGAGGGTAAGTGAAGAAGCCGCCGGTAGCGTTCGCATTGCTCCAGCGAACGTGAGCAAATATTACATGCGCTTGCTTATGAGGAGACACATTACCAAGACTTCAGAAGTATCTTTTCATGTCCTGTGACATAGTTATCTCGGACTCAGTCAAATTTCGCAGGCGCGCACGCCGCGACTTACACAAAGGAAGTACCTGGAAGTACCCACATTTCTGCCGGAGATTATCCATTAGATACGGTACCCTCAGTCAAACTTTCACAAATTTCACCAAGAACGCTTCTTGCTTCCGCCCACTCGTGATTTTGGGATCTTCGGTATGTTTGATCTCGAAGCCTGCGCAAGACAGCGGCGCTTCCTCGCGCGCGGGTTGGCGACGAAGCGCAACCGGGCGAGTACTTTGAATGGAGTTGTCAGCTGCTACTGCCTACATTTTGGTTCTGATCAGAGAGGTCGAGAAGACTCACTGGCAGAAGATCCAGTCTACGACACGCTTCCGTCTCTCCCACCTGGAATCACGCTCGCCCGCATACAGCGGTCTTGCAAGGTCTTGCCGCGACGCTACAGACCCGACCTCTTCCCGCCTCCAACAAAAGTTGCGTCACAAGCGCATTGAAAAGCTTTGCGAAACGGGCAGCTCGCATGTCCCTGCTTTCCACCAGTAAGAGCGACATAGACCCGTTCCCACAGAATGCGAGCGTAGAGCACCCGAGAGTTCTTTCCACTCAGCGTACTGCCACACATCGTGCTGGGCACAAAAATTGAGCAGCGAACCTTGAATTTCGCTAGAATCTGTCATTTCCAAGTTTTGCCGAGTTGATAGGATCTTGTCTGCTTGGATTTGGGATCGCTGGGTGAATTACTCGGCCACTCTACTCAACACTCCTTTCCCTCCTCTGGACCCCAACTTTTCGCTCATAGCTTCCCTTTACAACGGGAGCTGCTTGTTGTTGTTGCATTTGGTAGCTTGCCCGCGGTGGAGCGCTGCCACTAGTCCCACCCTGACTCTGATAGGCACGAGGGATAACGGGAGTTTGCGGTCGGCTGTAGGAAGGACTTTGTGTAGAGGTGCTGCGGGGGTGGTTTGGAAGCGAGTAGTTGCTTCTACTCGATGAAAGAGATGTGGAGGAGTTCGATGGGTAAGAAGGACGCTGATACGGCTGCTGAGGCGGAGGTTGGAAGGGTATTGGCGACTGGCCCTGAGATTGGGCTCCTCGGAAAGCTTGAGGTTGTGCTTGAACCGGTTGAGACTTCGGCCGATCAGGAGGTGGTATATCACGTTGGGGAAGTTGATAACGAGGCATTGTTGCGCGTTCATGTGCCGGCAAGGCCTTAGAAAGTTCCGCTACCACTGGCGCAGCTGCGAGAGCACCTGATAGCTTGGCACCGCGTCTCCAGGAGGGATTTCGAGGGGGTTCCACGGAGGGTGGTGGGTAAGACTCAAGATTGGTGCCGGCGGGAATTGGCGCGGAAGGTGGTCGGGGTGACGGAACCACCGCGACGCTGGGCGGCGCGACAGGTTGTGTGGTGGAGGGAGGACGGAAAGGAGGGGGTAATACTGTCGCTGGAATTGAAGCAGTCGGGTAAACTTGAGCTTCCTGGGCGTCGAAACGTTCCAGCGGCTGAATTGCTAAGGTAGGAGACGGAGTTTCGTCTAAATGGCGAGAAAGATCGGAGGGACCGAAAGGCCCCTCATGACTTCCTCTAGACATACGAGGGACACGCGTGAACTTGAGGTCTTGCATCGTGAGCGGCCCAGACTTTGGTGGCTTTGAAGATGCCTTCTTCAAATCTCGTTTGAGTTCTGCCTCCGCCTTGCGTTTGCGCTCCCGAGTCGCCTCAAAGATGGTTGGTTCGGACGGCGCCTCAGACTCGACGGGGATGCTGACGAGCCCTCCCAGCATTTCTGCATCGTCTTGGCCCACGCCGCCTTCCCAGTCTTCGCTCCCCGCCGAGGATGCCGTGTCCATGTCGTCGTCATCGTCATTGTTCTCGTTCTCATCCGTGTCCGCCTTGCCGTCTTCGACGATTTCCGCGCCATCGAGGTCCGAGTCCGGATAAGGCGAGGACAATTCCTCGCCATCCACAGACGGATCAGCTTCCACCTCGACTTCGGGTGCATCAAACGGCGACGGAGTGGAGGCGGAGTTAACTACAGCTGGGCTGGGAACCGTAGGAGTAGAGCTGTCAGCTTTCGCGCACGACGCTTCAACAAAGGTAGTGGGTTGAGACGGCGGAATGCTTTTGTCAAAGAGGGTGAGCGAGTCAAGTCCAGCGGCTGGGGCCGAGTGCGCGTTTCCCAGACCGTCACGACCTTTCCCAGTATCACTTTTGGCGGCAGCGTAAATTTCTCCATCGGCCGGAAGTGACTCCTTGACCGCAGTCCAAACCGCGACACCCCGCTCGATGATTTTCGTTTTCAGCCTGACTTTTGCCCACTTGCCAACTCCCTCCAACTCATCAATCAGTGCAATTCGCATCTCCTCACTCTCTTCGAAGAACGAGACGGGGGATACGTCGATGAAAGAGCTGGAAAGTATGATTGCGAAAGGGTCGACCAGCGTCGAGTCCAGTGCTTTCAGGAAGGAAGTCCAACTATAGATAGTCTTCGAAGGCGGCTCGTCGGAAGCTCGGGCGTAAGGTGAAGGTTTGACTACCGGTGCGAGGACGGAAGGTCGGTATGATAGGGCTGGAATCGGCACTTGTGACAGGGGTATGCCGTACGAGACTGTGTCCTTCGCAATCGCAGACAGCGCCGGCGCAACCAGCGTCGAAAGACCCATGCTCCTCTGAAACGGTGGAGCCAGTATCTTCTCACGATCGAAAGTATCGCTCCCAGGCTGTGGTGCTGTGGGAACATACTTGGAAGTCTGCATCGGCGCAATCAAATTACGATTCTTCGGAGGCCGACCGACAGGTCGCTTAACCACGACCGGCGGATTCGGAGCCTCTGATTCTCCATCTGAGGCAACGATAAGAACCGATCGAACTTTCTTCTGTCGACCACGACCTCGCTTTGGTACTAGAAGAAATTCGGGGGAGTCGGCAGTCACTATTGGGGGAGTGATGCCGGGTGAAAAAGGTTTGGGCTGCGAGAGGCTTGCGGCGCGAGGAGGCGGAGGAGCTGATAGATGAGGAGGGAAAGTCGGCGGATAGATCGCATGGGGCGCAGCGGTGGGAGTAGGTGCAATGGTGCTAGTGGAAGGGACAACGCCGACGGCGGGATAATCCATCTTGGGGCCGATTGTATGGCGACAAATGTAGACGGAACGCTGCTTGACCTCGAGTTCGCCGGAGCTGCTTGCTTTCATTTCCCAGCCGCCTTCTTTCGCTTTGGACAGCTTGAGAATGAGAGGGCATCCCGAGCGTCTGTAGGTACAGCAGAGGTGCATGTAGGGATAGACCGTTTTGTTTGTGCGATCATCCGCAACGATAAGCGACGTTCCACGAGATCTGGAAGCCTCAGGCCTTGAGTATCTACCCAGTCACTGAAGGGAATATGACAAGACTCACGCAGCGATTGCAAAAGCCATGCTTATGAACTGATTCGGATTAGAGAAAGTGATGTCCTCGAGCTCCTCATAGTTCCTCTTCGAGTTGTCGAGAACCTCTGCTTTAATCCCAGTCGGTGCGACATAGCCTGGAGGGTCGCCATCAGACACACTCCCCGAATGCGAGCCATCGGAGTCCGAGGCCTCGCGATAGTCGGTACGAAACACGGACGGAGCCCCAGGCTTTGTAGCGGATCCTGATCCTCCTTCGTCTCCTCTGCGGTTTCGAGTCATGATGCGCGACTCGAATGGAGCGAGAATACGCTGAGCGGCTCGAGTCCTGGGAGCTGGACCGATTTGACCGAGGACGGGAGGAAGTGGGACAGGTCGAGTAGTAAGGGGATCAAAGTCGTCGTTCGAGGAAGAGTCGCGGCGGGAGAAGGGCGGCGGGAGGAGACTTCGAGTGATGGCAAAGCGTGTTGAAGATGCTGGTAGAGCTGACGTCGGTGATGTATGTACAGGGAGTTGAGAAGGAGTAATGCGTGAAGTTACAGGTGCTGTAGTTGTTACCTCAGGTCGCTTCGTGGGCATAGACGGGCTATGCTTCGCACGATCCAGTCCTTGGCCGAAAAAAGAACCGAATGACCCAAACAGTGTGGACGGCGACGTTGCGATGGACGGCCGACCAGCGGAGGTCGGGCTACGCGTGTCCTCCTCGAGCAAGATCTAACGAGGTCAGAAAAAACAAAGTCAACTGATCGGTCAGGCCGCGCGGTTTTCTTCTCGATTTATCGGTTCGTACAAGCCAGCAAGGCATCAGTCCGACGAACAAGACAGACTTCCGGATACAAGACGGCCGTCCGTACGTCCGTCTCAACGTATGAAGCTATTGATACCATCAACGGCGACCCTAGATGCGCACATAGTTGTTGGTAATCGTCACTGAGGAGCTTCAAGTCAAAGTCGCTCAACGCAAGCATGTGCTACGTTTTGACCCAACTTGAAGCTTGGTAGCCACAACCAACCTCAATCGCCTCGTATCAGATGACTCCGCCTCACGAGACCTCCGAGTAAGTAAGTTACTCCATCTTACCACTCGTGATATGAACCCTTGGCTCGCAAAAATCACGTAACACTCCAGAAGGAACTCTCTCTTCAAGCCGCCGAAGATGGTTCCTACTCAGCCAGCGCTCCACCCACGGTACGCGGCTCTGGAGCGCCTTGCAAGCTTCTCCCAGGCGGCACATAGTGACGAAAGTATCAGCATAGTGCAGGGCTATTCCAAACCCTCCGTTCTTGCATATCTTGAAGGCTGAAGGCAGCCAGAAGAAGTCAATTGCTGGCTTCCGCCCACCCACCCACACAAACAAGCCTCGAGCCCTCCCGAGCTGTAGCACAGACTAGACCGCAGAATGGAGACAGTCGCCCAAAAGAGAGCCAGGTCGCATGTCGACACTTTTGTTCAGAGCAACTGCTGCCTGGTGCAGCAGTCACTCTCGCCAACCGCTGTATGGGGTCGACCTCAGTTCCGCACCTACTTCTCCGCACAATACTTCAGCTAGGCCCCTGTTAACCAGCGTGAAGCTAACACTTCTTTTGTGTTTACTGTTCGTGGGGGCCGACACTGCGCTCGAAGACTTGGGGAACCCTTGCCGTGATGTTGGCACCGATCCTGTCCAATCGCGTAGCAGACGCACTACACCGACCGCTCCAAACTGAAAGCACAATCAAAGTGGATTGGTAAAGTGGGCGCAACTTACGTGCACTTGACACTGGAGGGAACGAACTCGATCGTTCGTAATTGACCCTTTCGAGATTGTTTTGATCGAAGCCGCAAGTAGTAGAAGACGTCAAAGGATGAGGATGGCGGATAAGGCGGATAGAGTGGAAAGGGGTTACGGGTTTTAGCTTTGGGAGGAGAGACACGAGAGGGCGAATGAAGGAGGGAGGGAAGGAGGACGAAGTTCGGCAGCGTCTGATGAGGCCCCCAATCAAGCAGAAAAGACTCGCGGACAGCAGCAACCTGGAGTTCTGAGCTTCAATTTCGATTTCAAGCCGAATGATCGATAATAATGATGGAGTGATCTGACTTCTGTATCCAGCTTTTATTCTACATCGCAAGCGATCCAGGTTGCTTTTCGGTTACGGGATCTGAACTGTGTTAAAACAGAAGAAAAAATACCGGAAGTCGCACCTGGAAAGATGTAGCAGGTGACACAAGCACTTCTGGACGAGTCTTTCGCATCCACTTTTGTACTCACCTGTACTCTCCGCGGAAAGGGACCCTTTCCTGGCTCGCCGTTTGCCGCTTGCCAATAAGGACGACTTCCATCGCGAGAAGAAAAAATTAAACAATCCTGTTCCAACCGAGAGCGTCACTCCACCTCCAAAGGCGACCAACCAAGACGCGGCGAACATCTTCGTCCGATTCTGTGCCCGAATCCTCCAATGCGCGGATGTCCTCCAGAAAGGCGTCCAAGATCTGCGTGTCCGTTGTCGGGAAGTATCTGGATTCGGCATATGTCCGTAGTGCAGTTGATTCCAAGAGAAGGAAGCCTTGCGTTTGTGCGGGAGAAGCAGTAAGCTTTGACTCGGAGGACGGGCGCGGGGCGAGAAGGGCGTCGAGATGTCTACAATCCCAGAGCGTTTGGTAAGCTTCTAGTGATCAATGAGAAGTCTGTGCGCACCTCATAGTGCCCCAGCATCTCCTCCGGATGTCTCTGGCGGTCTTCTTTCCTCCGTCTCTTCGGAAAAGACCTCCGAACCACTGAACAAACGCATACAGAACGAGGAGGGAAGGGGCAACTCCAACAAAGCCGAAAGTGAGTTGTTGAGATCGTAGCATTTTCTCGATCCCGTCCATGGCCAATGCGACGTCGACTTTGACTTTCTGGACTTGGATGAGGAGGGTGCGAATGAGGCTGCCGCTTACAGCCGAGCGGATTGGACTCTGAGGAGGGAGAGGATTTATTGTGTGTTCTGCTTTAGCCCAGGGAGTGAAGGAAGCTTACCTTGATATCCTTTTCCCACACTCTGAGCACGCTGGTCAAATCGCCGGCCCTAACCTTCTCAGCAAGTCCCTTCAACTGCTCCTCCCCAAGGCCATATTGGTCCCTTCCAAAATCAATCACCATTCTTTCCAGAGATTCAAGATCGCTTCTCAGACTCTCTTTGCCCATCAATGCCATCGCGCCATCGTCACCGTGCCTGACGGTCTCCAAGATTTTTTTGATGGGCTCAACGACCCAGTCAATGATGAACCCTCGTGCAGTATCACCAGCGGTATTGGCGTATCGACGGAGAGTCTCGCGGGAAGTGTACACCGTTCGCCCGACCAGGTAGAAGGAGAGAGGGATTGAAAGGAGGTACGGCCACGCGCGAATGACAGGCGAGGGACGCTCGAGTGTAGAAAGTATAGTGGCATTTGCGGTAGTATGAGATTTCAAAATACGCTTGAGAAGGTGCTGGAGCGAGTGGGCGAGGTCGGCTGGTCGAGATGGGGTAGTGTTGACCATGGTCGGTGATCCCGTGGAGAGAACCCGGTCGAGTAGTCGTAGTGTGTCCCAAGTTCCAGTCCGCAATTCCTCCAACGTACTCGTTCCACTGGATGAGGACAGCACATTCCTCAAACCAGGTCCGCTCGTCTTTGAAAGCGTAAGGGTTCCAATCTTCATCGCGAGCACCTCCCTCGCACTTTTGATATCGGCCCTCTTTTTAGCTACTTCCTGCCGCGCAAGAACGAGCGGAGAAAGCTTCAAAAATAACAGTTTCCGAGTCTGGCGATAGACAGATTGTGGGGAGAGGTCCGGACCAAGGCCAGAGGCAGAAGAGCTGGCGGCGCGACTCCTCGGAGCGGTGGCGAGGTGAGGAAAGATGGAAGCGAGGAGGACAGAGGAAGGAAGGGCCGAGCGAAAGGTCGAAATGGACAGGAGAGACTGGGAAGGTGTAGAAGAGCGAAGAGAGGAAGTCGTAATCGCGCGAAGGCGGCTCACACTGGTGAACGCCAGCGAGAGCGCTCTTGAAGGTCCAGCTGCAACGCTAGGGTTCAGCGTTTTCGTCTTTCATCTCCAAAGAAAAGCTGCTCACTCTGCACCAAATAAACACCAGTACTCCAGCCGTCATTCTCGATGCCGGCCCAGTAATCATCCTCCTGTCCGAGCTGCCCGGCCTCCTCAATGAGCTGCCCGACAACAAGGCCATACGTGGCGATGCTGAGCTGAGCCACAAGCAGAAGCTCTACGCTTTCCACTTGCGCATTCAAAGGACGATCCTGCAGTCCCTGAAACGGCGGGAAAGCGCGTTCTGCGAGAAGAGCGAGGGACTCGGTCGATAGTTGTCGTTTGTTGGTCACCGCCGGGTCAACTTTGGCGAGGGTGGATTGCAGCGCAGAAAGGCGGAGTTTGACTTCTTCCGAATCACTCGAAGAGCTGTACTTTGGGTCCGAGTCTGCTTGAGCCGCGAGGTTGGAGGTGGAGGGGAAGGCTGAAGGCGGAGGCGACAAGACGAGGGATGGACTGAGTTGCGAGAGTGACTTTGACAGCCCACTGGTCAGATCTCGAGCGAACGAGCTCATATCCAGTCTGCTTCCCTTCTCTTGAGTAACACCTGTCCTTGTCTCCCGGTGACGTCGGAAGCCGGCTCCTCGTGGTGAACCGCCGACCTTCATGTCATTGGCATGTTTCGCGCTTTGCTGGCCATAACACCTCACTGCCGCGCGGGCTCTTTTGCTCCCTAAGTTTTTCACTGGCATCAGCCCATCGCCGCCTCTCTGCAACACACTCACCCCTCGAGAGTGAGAGGCATGATCAGCCCGTCAGGAGACGCAACTCCACCGCTTTAAAAAGAAGAGTTTCGTCCATCACCTGCGACATTCTTCCGTGGCGCTGGGACATTAATCACCTACGTTCGATGGAGAATCGGGGAATGGGAGTAGGCTCCCTGAGAGGGAGGATTGAGGTATCATGTTTGGGGATGTCCGTACTGGTGTAGTTTGCACAGAAAGGCGTTGCCGATTTTTCGTTCACCCTGGTACCGCAGTGGTTCCGCTTGTAGTGTGGATCATCGATCATCCCTCGAGGACCTTGTTCCACTTGTCCGGTGGGCTTCTATGGGAAGGGGAAAGGGAAGGCTTGAGCAGGCCCGTGGGGCGATGAGAGTTCGACAGGCGGCTCAGCGTTACTATCTATAAGCAAGATTATTTGGCACACCAAGGCTGCGACTTTTACCAAATTACCAAACCTAGAGATGAAGCAAATCCTGGGAAGTAGCACAGCAGCTGTGATGCGGAATGCCTCATTGCGAGTCACAAACAGTTTCGCCACTTCGTACGGCGAAGGCGTGAGCACAGTCGCGTCCGTGAGAACGCCGGGCAAGTATGTTACGAATGGGTAGGTAGGCTGACCGTATTTTTCATCCGCGCACCTCTTCTAGAGTTGGTGCCCAACTCAGCGTAACTTCGGGCGTCGGAAAGCAAAACGACTGACTTTCAAGTATTCCACACACTGAGGCGCATCGACCATGCGGGAAATCCAATATGTAGCCACTGATGTCGACTGGTGTCAACTGAGCACACGAGGTAAGTACGCGGGCTCCTCTGTGCGTCGGCGAGATGGTTCAAGCACCTACGACCAGAAGGATCCAAGCTCTCCGCCTGAACTGGTGTTCGGTCAATCAATGGTTCTAAGGAAGCAAGTCATTGTCAGCTTGCTTTTTTAGGAGCCATCAATAATGTGAGGCATCACCGGCCCGCGAAACCGTCAACCTCACACTTCCCCCCCTCTTTCCCCATCTCCCTCCCTCAACCCCCTCAGAACTCTCACTCTCACTCTCATTCGAAAATACACTACAAAGTACCGGTCCACCAATAAACACCGGATAAGGGAAAGACTCCGTAGCAGAAGACTCGTCGCCGCCGCCAATTTCGCCTTCCGCTTCCGCAACAGAGTCATTTTCATCAAAGTCCAAGAATAATAACGAATACCGACCTGAAAATAGTGGGGTAGAGGGAGTTGCTGGAGGTTGAGGGAATAAGAAAAGGCTACTGGAAAAAGAGGTTGGACGTGGGAGTCGGGGAGAGAATGGTGGTGTAATGGCTTGCGAGGAGGACGGCGGGGAGGAAGGGAAGGATTGGTGAGAATGGAGAGGCGGAGGTGAAAGCGAGAGAGGAGGAGCAGAGAGAGATATTGGGATTCGAGAGGCTAGTCTAAAAGCGAGAGATGAGCTTTTTTAGCGAAGAAGTCTACCGAGTTGACTCACGGAGGTTTGTGGACCTCGCACCAACCAGGCGGTTCTAATCCTCGCCTCGGATGGGGATGGGGATGAGGATGTGTCAAATGACTTTTTGATCGAATCCAAAACCGTCTTTTCCTTCGCCACCAATACCCGCTGTATCTTTTTCAGGCGCTTCACGCAAGTCGTTTGGTGCTGCTGGGTGGAGTCGACGCTCGAGCCAGCTGGGAATTCCGTCGCAGCGTTCTTGAAGCCAGAGAGAGAAAGAGGAGAGTATTCGTTTGTGTAGGCCTCTGATGGTAGTCGTTCTTCCCGCTTAAATCTAGCGGCTGGGGACGCGAGGGAGGAGGAGTCGCGGACGCGGACGCGGACGCGGACGAGGACGAGGACGAGGACGAGGACGAGGTGGTGGCGACGTTGATCAAAGTCCATCCTTCCGGGTCAACCATGATCTGAAGCCTTTGATTCGAGAGTAAGTAGCGATGATATCTGTGAAATGGAAAGAAAGAAAATTGCCGCATCTACACTGTAGCTCGCTCGATGAAAGTAAGACACCGAATCATCTGGGGGACGTTCGCTTCGCGTCGGCGGTCCAGGCGCCCCTGTACGAAATTGGGTGTACGTTTGTCTGGCAATCTGGGAGCTGATGAATATCGTACGTGCCCCCGATACCTTAAGCTAGTGCTAGTTGGTATGAAGGGAAGAAGGAAAATTGCGAATGGAAAATGGCGAACGTCGAGTTTCAGGTCGCGTTACGGTGAGCCGGCGCGCATACCCTCCTTCGCCTACAACAGGTCGTGTCCAACGATGTCAAAAGATGAGACAGCAGTTCTTACACCAACATGTCGTCCTCCTTCCAAAAAAACGTCTCCACGCTAGACTGTGACCACTCCTCCGAGTCTTGTCTGCTATGAATGTTTGCAACCGGTATATTCCTTCAACATTATACTCTATAGCCCTATGTAACCAAACACACAATTTAACCACAGAAAATGTTACCCGGGCATCCTGCCGCGGTTCCGTACACACTACCGTCAATACCAGCGACTGTAAAAGAGCTTCCGAGTTAGTATGGGGCCTACGCGAAAAAATCGGAGAGAAAAGGACTTGCCGACAAACACTGCATTGACGACTCCACCCAATCCTTCTCCGGCCATTCCTCCAGCTGCTAGAGGGAACGCATACAAATCGTAGCTAGCAATGTTCTTCTTCTTCCAGAAGTCTGTGTGACGGCAGCGGAAGTAAAGTCAGTGAGGCCGTAATGTACGCACCCCAAAAGTGTTTAGGATGAAAACTCACAGCAAGCAAGAGAGCTGACAGCCATGCAAAGACCGTACTGAGTCTGGCCAGGAGGAAGAATGAAGGCGAGACCGAAGGCAACCCAGTTGGGAACGTAGCAGTGGTTCTTGGGGGCAATGAACATGTGCTTGACGACGGTGACGGCGAGGCAGAATAGAGTGAATCCAAGAGCAAAGAAAGCGGATGATTTAGGAATGGGGAGTCCGTCGGTGGAGGTAGTCGCCTTTGCGATGGCGGCCCACGAAGTAACACTGGGAATTCCGAAGGCGCAGGTCTCAGCACTGGCATCGGTAATACAGGGGCTGCAAAGGGAAGAATGTCAGTCGTAGGTCAGGAAATGCGAGAAGAACGAAACTTACTATGCCTTGGTGAAGAGGACAAAGAGTCCGACACTCATGAAGACAGAGCACAGGGCACCGCAAGCCTGGGCGACAAACAGGTTGCGGGGTTTGCATCGCAATAAGTGGCCAGTTTTGAGGTCTCCAGTCATGTCGGTGGTTTGAGCGGCAGCACCACCAGAGACGAGAGCGGCGAGCAAGTTGATTCGCATGGCGCCAATGTTGAGGGTGGATCCAGTGGCAATAGTGTTTAAGTACTACGAAGAGAGTTCAGATGAGCTCTAGAGATCAGAGTCGAAACCACGCCAAGTATTTACCTTTCCGTGAGTAACTCCTCCAACGACGAGTTGAGTGGCCTTGGCGCAGGTACTGATCTGTTGTGCGAAGCGCGGTAAGCAAAATTTTTATTTGAAGCGTTGGAAGGGACGAACAGGGTTGATGTCCGTGTCACCAGCGCATTGAACTCCGATGAAGGAGAACAAGAATCCGAGGAAGACGGCAAGGAGAGAAATACCGGCGTTGACGTTGAAGAGCTGCGACATGATAACGACGGTGGCGATGATCGAGATGATGAGGGTACCAACCCATGCCCAGGCAGGGACTTGGTCTTCCTTTGGTGCTGGGTCCTCCATCGCTTCCTCAATAACGTACTTCTCCTCTTGTCCGCGACGGCGAGCAATGCGGTTGAGTCCTTCGCAGACGGCGTCACGGCATCCCTTGCCAATTGTGCGACCGTTCGCGGCGACTTCAGCGAAGGAGCAAACAAGCATGACGAAGATACCAGCCCAAAGCAACCAGTAGCGAGGGGAGACATGTCCCTTAGGGTTGGCGAACTGTAGTGTGGCGCGGTCAGACTTCAATGTCTTCAAGAAAAAGGCTTTACGGCTACTCACAGACATCTTGGTGTAGTTGATAACGTTCCATCCGTTGTAGTCCTCGGTGACTGTTTACAAACGTCCGTCAGCTCCTGTTCTTGCCGCTCCAAATACTCGCTTAAGACTCACAGTCACGGCTAACGGTAACTCCGAGCCTCATAAGAAGAGGAGCCATGAAACCCCAAGCAAAGACTGCAAAGAAGATTTTCAATCAATAAATTACTTGCATCGCCTTGCGTCTTGCACTCACTGCTTCCAAAGTAAAGACTGAGTGACGCGTTGACACCGGTGAGGATACCAGCTCCGAGGAAAGCGGGAGTGTTCTCCCAGAAGAAGCCGTAGTTGTCGGCCTTGAGGGCTGCCTTCCATCCCCAGGTTGCTAGCCACCAAAAGGGATGCCAGTCCCACATAACTCCCGGTGCGTATTGACTAACGACACGAAGGATAATGGAGAAGACGAAAGAGCAAAGCAGCGTGAAACCTGCGGGAGCACTGTCAGAAAATGCCAGTGCGAGTGCGAAGGGAGCCTTGAGCGTACCCTTTTTCTTGGCTACAATGGCGCCGGTAGGACCAGCGTGAAGAGATCGAATAGTAAGACTGCACGGATAGAGGTAAGCACCAGTCCAGCGAGTAGGAAGAAATCACGCACGCAGTGGCTGAGGGGGTGGGGAAGACGAGCTTCTGCTTGAGAATGTACCAGCGACGGAGAGGAATAGCGAAGGCCATTCCGTAGAAGGCGCAACAAGCAGTGAATCCGATCAGGCGACCAATGTCGTCCTCAGGCGTCTTTCCGAGAAGGTTGAGCTGGTACATAGCCGGGATACCACTGACGAATAAAATACCCAGACCTCCAGCAGCTGTCTTTTGATGAAAGGGAGTCAGCGCTATTTTGTGATCGCATTTGTGACAGGACCTACTGCTGCAGTCTGAACAGTGACGTTTTCCTTCTCTCCGAAGTATCCTCCACCGAACCAGGTAGGAAGAATCTTTGAGAGACTCTTGAGGATGGCGAAACCAAAGATGGCTCCAAAAAGTTGAGGTCCAAACTGAAAATGGAGTGGTGTCTTAGAGGCGGTGGCGACTTCGCAGGTTGGATGCCACTCACAGTGAAACCAGTCTTCAGTCCAAGGTACAAATTACTGGCCTGGACGACTGTTCCTAGCGCGCATCCAACGACGATAGCTCGAACTGTGAGCGTCTGGGTTTCCACGGGCATGTCGGCAGAAACATCTGGGAGGGGAAGTCCACTCTGCGGGAGGGGCAAAGGTTAGCAAAGTGTGAGTTCGCGTAGAGAAGGGGGCAAGTCCGCACCTTCAAGTCGTAATAGAAGGGAGCATCGACCTCTCCGTAAGGAGTAGCATCTGCGCTGCTGGACTTCTCAGCCTTTTCGTCGTCGAATGAACCTGAGTCGCCTCGCGAGGGTGTCCGGTGAGTGAGTTCCGGAAGGGCGGACATGGCTGGTGGTGTGTGGTGGTGATGGGGAGAAGAGAGATTCACTCTTTCTTTGAACCCAGATTCGGGTGGATTAGTATGCCGATGCGGGATGTATCTATCGGGGTCCGGGGTGGGTCGCTTGCCTTCATTGAAGTTCTCGCGAGCGCGTGTTGTTGACGCGGACTAAAGCTTTCCATGCGTCCGCCAAGGGCCGATAAGCCACTTGAAACGACGATTACGAAGAACCTTGCGGACGAATCTCGCTAGGGGCCCCGGCGGAAGGTCTGGAAGGTGGGATCGAGACCTTCGAAGCCTTGCGTACCTGACCTTACGGCGAGCCGTCTCGTGTGCAGCAAGGTGTCGACATGCGCTCCTCCTTCGAAGGAACGGTGTCAAGGTCTGGGCGTACAAAAGAGAAAGGACCTGACCGGCTCAGCCACGACCGGGACGGCTGCACTCCGCCCTGCTGAGCGCTCGCTGAGCGCTGAGGTCTGAGGTTTCGCGATTCGAGGAAATTTTCCGCGCGGTCTTGCAATTGGTCGCAACCGACCACAAGGACACTGGCTGACTGAGGCGCATCGAACATGCGAGAAATCCATGCGTTGAGTGCATAGTAGCCATTGATGTCCATTAAGCACACGAAGTAAGCGACGGGTTCCTCTGATCGTCGGCTCGTAAAGCTCAAGCACTTACGACCAGGAGCGTCCAAGCTCTCCGCCTGAACTGGTGCTGGATCAATCGGTCGCCCAAAGGAAGCGAGGTGGTTAGCTTCTTTCTTGAGTAGCGATCAAAGATGTGACGCATCACCGACCCGCGAAGTCGCACCGCAACGGTGAACTTTGTCCCAGGCGTGGTGATTTCGCGAGCTCGCATCGGGCAATTGCTGGAAACGTTCTGCTGCCTGGGACGAAGGCGGGACAATCCAGAAGCCACGAGTTTAACTGCTTAAAAACACTTTGTACTTCATTTTCAGCTATGTAAACTTCGACACCCCCGCAAGCCAACCAGTCCAGCGTGAATCTCCCCTACCGCCAGACTCTGACCTGC
Organism: Phenoliferia sp. Uapishka_3; assembly: GCA_035521515.1. NCBI lineage: Eukaryota > Fungi > Basidiomycota > Microbotryomycetes > Kriegeriales > Kriegeriaceae > Phenoliferia > Phenoliferia sp. Uapishka_3. The sequence continues at coordinate 19,739 of JASZXU010000009.1, forward strand.
CTCGGTCGCCCATGTCTTCTTACCAGATGAGGAATCCACCATCAACGAAGTTTTCGCTTCCGGTTTGGTAGCTATTTGCAGGGTTCGTAAGCGACGGTTCGGCGACGGTATTTGGAATGGGAAGAACTAACGATGAGTGCTCAGAAAGAAGCAACAAGGCCTGTCCGGTCTGCTCTTTTGGCTGTGAGAAGCGACCCATGGGAACTTGCTTGGCCTGGTTGGCGCGGAGCTCAGCTGGCATGTGCGCCGTTTGGTCCGTGTCGATGAATCCGGGCGAAACCATGTTCACGCGGATCTGGAAAGTCGACATGAGACTAAGAGACTGGGCGAGGGCATATATAGAGCGCGACGAACCTTGTAAGGAGCCCACTCGGCAGCAAGACATTTTCCGAGGTTGGAAACGGCTCCCTTGGAGCTGTTGTAGAAGCACTGCATGTGAAGGATATCAGTATATGTGCCCATACGTGCAAACGAATTGAGATGGATCTTACCTGAGTGAGAGGCGAGTTGACAATCTGAGAACTCATCGACGAGATGATAACGATGCTTCCTGGCTCTTGGCGCTCGACCCAGAGAGCAGCGGCAGCCTGACAAACAATATCAGTCGGTTGTTAAGTCTTAAGACAGCTCGACGTTGTTGATACCTACCTGGCAAGTGTTAAAGACACCGAGAACATTGACGTCGAAGACCTTCTTGAAGTCAGCAGCATCGAGCTCAAGAGCTGGCTTGACGATAGAAATGCCAGAGTTCTGCAAAAAGTTGCTTGAGAATTAGACTTGATTCTCCCAGGATTGTTCGTATCTGATTCTGAGGAAAGGCTTACGGCAACGACACCGACAATTGGACCGAGATCCGCCTCAATCTGCTTGAAGGTCGCCTTGACCTTCGCGTTGTCTCCCACATCGCACTTGTAAGCCTTGATCTTGGCATCGTATTGCTTTGCGAGGGCAGCTGCGATCTCGTCGGCATCTGTTGCGCTGTGGTAAATGATGGCTACGAATGCGGGATCGTCGGTTGTGATGTGCGAGTGACGGTGGGGAGAGCAGAAGGTGGGGACACGAAGGGGAGGGGGAAACGACGTTTATTAGCTACAAGTCTTCCATCTTCCGTTACCCTGAACCAAGCTCGTAACTTCATCGACTTTCTTGCCGATGAGCTCGTCTGGGCGACAGCACGCGACAAGCCGATAACGATGGGGTCCCCGGGCGGCTCGAATGGACAGGCGAACTCACCAACAGTGGCGCCAGCCTGCGCAAGAGCCTCAGTCATGCCCTTTCCCAATCCTCGGTTCCCTCCGGTCACAACGACGGTCTGCAAAACGGAACATAGGAAAAAGGGGAAAAGCTGTTAGTGACGTGGACGGTTCCCCGCAATAGGGACTTCGAGCTTACCTTGCCGTGGAAGTCGATGGTCCAGCTAGAAGGCATGTTTGATATGTTGTTTGGAAGTGGGGTGTTGGGAAATAAGGTAAGTTGTAGGTGAAAGGCTTGTTGAGACGAGCAAGTTGCAGCTCTTGAACCCCGCTGCGGGCGAGCAGACGTCATCTGAGTTGCCCCCTCTTCTTCTCCTTCGCGACTTGGCGGCAGCGGCAGGGAACAATTTGATTCGCTGGGAGATGTTGCCGAGCTGGTTAGAGGCAGGAAAATTCTCCTCAGAGACGTCACCAGGGTCCCCTACGCAAACAGGTTCCACCAGTTTCTTTCTCGTTCACGCCGGGATCTTGTACCCCACTCAATGCAATTCCACAAAGCAAATCATGACGGCGGAAAAAAATATTCCTCTTGAAAGGAGGGGACTCTAAGAGATAGACACTAACAATGAAAAAGCAAAGGTGGGCGCCCCGAGAGACCATGAGTAATGGCGTAATCTAAAGGATTTGTATGAGAATGGGCGGAGGGGTATGGAGAGGTTTCTTTGAGAAGGCTATTAATTCTCTGTAATGATTGGATTGGGATGAGAGTGGGCGGAGTAGGAAGAGAATTGGTCGAGTGTGGAAAGGTGAAGAGGGAGCTCTCAGGGTGGAGCAGGTGAAAGGTCGGACAGGGATGTCTACCCAAGAACTGCGAGGCCCGAACATCAGTGATCTACATTATCTTCTTTCGACGACCACGACAAGCAGCTTACTCCACATGCTCAGCCAAGCTCCAAACCCGAATAATACCGGCAGCGTCAGGTTATCGTCCAATCCCCAAATGTCGAACGCCTGTTCGCTACATCAGCACACACTCTTATTTTGACCTTAGATCTCAAAGCAAAACTCGCCTCGGCCACGCCCGCCACAACTCCGTTCAACACACTCAACGTCCCCAGACCCAACGTGCTCTTGGGATTTGGCAACCTCGGCAAGAAAGTCGGATTGCCCGAGCCCCCACCGGCAAGTCCCTTCCAAGTCGACCTAGCCATTCCCGGTAGCCAGGAAAGGTCCCTCTCATCACCCAAGTGGGCGAGTTGAGACCAGAAAATGTATGCGGCGCAAGTGCCGGTTAGGATGGCGGCAACAGTCCCTGCGAGTGATTTTTTGGCGCCGAATAGAGTGCTGGGCATTTTGTGAAGGAGGACATGAGCCTGGAAAGCGAGGATAAGGTGTGAAAAATGAAGAGAACGAACCCGGAAAAGGGCAACGGCACAGTGTACTTTCCAAACAACCGTCCGAAGACCGAAGCGGAAGTATCGCAAAGACTCAAAATGATAATGGAGAGGCACGCCAGATCTGTTTACAGCAACGTTTGTTATAATCTGTCCTCTGGAGCGTTTTCATAAAGAGGATGGTGTACCTCGTGGATAGAAAGTGAGGCAGATGAGAACACCAACGAGGTAGTAGATGACTGTAGGCATTCAGTTAATTTTTCTTTCCGCACCTCAACTTGAGGTCAAAAGCTTGCGAACCTCCGTTGACACGATCTGAGAAAACAAAGCAGCCTGTCAGCGACAATTTCCCTTTTGCGAACGATTTGAAAGGAATTGAGGAGCGCACCTCTCTCGCTCTCCCTCATGAAATATCCTAGCAAGAACTCATACTGCGAGCCAGAGCTATCAATGGTCTCATCCCCGATTTCATTCCCAAGAGAAACTCACAGCGACTTCGAACCTCCGACTCCTGAACCTAACGAAATCCGCCAAAACCACCACTGCCGTGCCAATTGCAGCCCATTTGATGGTAAAAGCTACGTCCGGGTGGCTGACCCAGATGTACGCTACTACGAGAGAGATTGAGGAGTGAAGGAGTTTTCTCGGAATCTGTTTTGTGAAGGATAGTTAGAGTTGGGGATAATTCGCCAGCACCCTCGAAAGGACGGTACATCTACATACCTCGAGTCCAGAGCGCGGTCGACCTTTGTCCACTCGATCTTGTGATACATCTGGCACAATGAAACGAATGCACGACATCAGCATACGGAAAGCGGTGAAGGCGCGCCGATTAATCCTCCCATATCCCGCCTCTCCGCCTCCGCACAGTGGAGCATCAGAAACATGAAGAGATGAACCTTGACTTTGCCTAATCACAGGCTGTAAAGCGCGTCCCTCACACAACGATGACCAATACGCAGGGACGGTCTTCCTCAGCATGGACTCGCGTTTCTTTCAGCCGGGACCGGAAACAGAATGAGGAGTTGGCCACCAGAGAACGACAACCAGACTTTTGATGTGAAGTATAGCAATACTGATCCAGGCGCAACCGCTGTCCACCACTATCGAAGGGCGTGCTCCCCTTCCCGCTCGCCTTGCTTCGGAGGATCAACATTATTCCGGACCGTACCGAAGAAATTGGTGAGATCGCTCAGCGACACGCTGACCACCAACAGGAGAACACTCGGCCTTTGCGTCTACTCGGTACGGGGATCTCCCGACGCAAAAGTTGTCCCTGTCCGTCGCCTTCGTTCGCCTGAGCAGCACCGGTCTCCCGCCTGCCTAGCTCGATACGCAGGTTTAGGCCACAGGTTTGTTCTCCAAAGTCGTTGAGCGTAGTTCCTCCACCTCCTCCGCGCGTGTCAAAGGCCTGGCAGCACACCAGCCTCGCCAGCTCGCCAAAGTGAGGTCTACTCACCTCTTTCAGCGCTCGATTTTTCGTCCTTGTCCTGTTCTGCAGATTTTGAAGCCGATGATCGCGCAAGGGGGGTTCTGGCTGCTGATCTGCTCCGAGTCGTGGCCATGCTTTCGAAGGTTGGCGTCTGGTCGCGAGTCGCGTGGGAGGGAAGGGCCGTTTAACAGGAGGGACGAGCAAGGTGAAGGGCGGACGGAGAAGGTGGTGAAGATTCAAGTGGTCGTGGATGGTTGTGAGGGTAAGAAATAATAGCCGGAAAGAAGGAAGAGATGGCCGAAGTCGGACGTCAAAGTGGCGCGTGCGCTCGCACGCTCCAGCTTATCTTAAGCTTCCGGAAAGGCCCCCAAGTCTTTCAAACTCCACATAATGTTACTAGCTGGCCCACGCTCACCAGCGACGCAACAAGGTCGGATTCCGAGTCTGCCAGCTCCTCCGCTCTCGGCCGCCCTCTTCTCATCCCATTCCACTTCAACCTCATCCCTCCCTCCGCAGAATTCAATCCCAACGACATCTCTTTCAGCTCGTTCATCCACTTCCTCTCCTTCTCCGTCACAACGTCTCCCTTCACCAAGAAAGTGCGTCTTTTACTCTCCGCTGCCGCAAGCTCTAGGCCGACTGTTGGCTGATGAGGCTGGTGTCGCGCAGACCATTTGATGGAGATCGCCTTCGCCCATTGATCAAACGCTCGTTTGGGAGATTGAATGGGAGCTCATGGGCCAAGGACGGCGAGAGGAGCAAAGAATGGTGTGGGGAGATTGGCGAGGAAGTCAAGAAGAGGATGGTCGAGATCGAACCAACGGGCTACAAATATCTGGTTTCCTGCTCGTCAGTCCAGATTTAAGAACTTACGAGTCGAGTTGGGACTCATGACTGCTTTGCACAGTATGGGGGAGCGAGGTCAAGGAGGCCATGGGCATCTCACCACCATTTGGGACTCCACCCAAGATGTGGCCGTTTCGGAAACCTTTCTCAACGTGAGTATCAATCTATTCGGGCGTTAGAAGAATACTCATAGGTAGGTTACAACAGGACACAGTCTTTTGTAGTGTGTTGGCGGTTGCGGTTAGATACGGTTGATTGGCGAAGAAGTGCGACAGATGGGCATCAATAATAATCGAAGGGTGGGTTTCTCCCCTTCTTCAAGTGAAGTGCTTTTGTTGTAAACACGGTTTTTTTTTTCGAGATATCTGTTCAAAACCTCATGGGCCTTGCAAACGGGAAAATTGTTTCAAAGATGCTTCATAGTTCCAACTAATAAACAAAAGTACACTGTCCCGCCGTGGTGCCTTTCTTCCGCATAAATAATGTCCGTGTTGTGCAAGGCGTTCTTCTGCTGTTGGTAACATCTTTACCTCCCCGTTTTCTGATTCACCCAGGCCGGCTCCAGCCGCTCCGCTCGACCACTTGGTCTACCATCCTCCCTCTCCCCGTAGTCTTCCCTCATTACTCTTCGTTCCGGCCTGATCGGCTCCATACTTTGCACGCGACTACTGGGCCTCATTGGCTCCCTGCTCGCCGTTCTCTCCTCCCTACCTCCCCTCTCCCAGCCCCCCGCCATTGGCACTTGACTGCTAGCTGGTCGAGTCCTCCTGTCCTGTTGCCTGCCTTGTTCCTGCTGTCCCCATTCTTGGGCAACTAAGGTCGGGCTAACATGGCTCGAGTTCCTCCGACGGTCATCCGTTCGATTTCGCACATCACCCGCTGGATACAGGAGACCTTCTCCTTCGCCTTGATTACTTTGAAACTGCCTAGAATTCCGGTTCCAATCGTGCTGTGGGAGGGCTTCTCGAGGCTGTTGTTGTTGATGGGAAGGGATAGTGTTCTGCTGCTGCTGGTAGTGATCCTGTTGAAGAGGAGGATTCCAGATTCGAGCCGGGGAGTCTTGGTCGGTATCGGTAGTGTAGGCTGGTCCACCATGTTCGTAATCTGTAGGAGTCGAGTAGCCATCGTCTGAGGAGTCGAGTGGGAGTGGTTGCGGATTGGCGTATGCTATGTCGTTCCGCTGGTGGATACTACGACTGTGGTTGTCGTGAGAGTACTGAGAGGGAGAGGGATCTCGAGGAGCGGAAGGGTATGGAGGGTATGGGACATTTCGGCGAGTGTTCGGGTTTGGAGATCTCGAACGAGAACGGGAGCGCGAAGTCGGCCGGGAGGAGGATCGGCGTACGTTTGCAGGAGGGTTCTTGGTAATAGTGGGGATAGTAGATTGGGAGGTGTTCCGGAACGGGTTTTCGCTGGGCGCTAGAGCGACACCTCTCGAAGCTTTTGTTTGCCTCGTTGACGGTCGTGCAGTCCGACCAGCCTTCTGTCCTACCGCCGCCGACTTTTCTGCGAATTCTGCTCCTGACGCTTTCCCACTCTGCGATCGTGATCTCCTTCCGTTGGCTTTGACGGCCCGTCGGTTGTTGCGCTTCTCCGCCCTCTTGTGCCTCGTCAAAAAACAGAAGATGGCGAGCGAGGCGAGAATGATAAAGATGACTCCACAAGCGACGATGACGATGGTCGCCCACAATGGCCACCCGGCACCAGCACCTGTGCTGGATTCATTCCCACTTTGCCCATAAGTGACGCCAGTAGCCTTGAGAGCTGATGAGATGCCCGAAGTGGCCGCGACTCCGCCGATTGTTGTAGGAATGCGAGTCGCTGCAAAAGTTGGGGTTGCGGGGTATGCGAATGGGATTTGAGTTTGTGCGTAGACGGATGGGAAGGGGACTGTGATGGCTGGGGTCGCAAAGGACGCGAATTGGTTGACGGTGATGACCAGTGCGACAGGTGTCGGGACGGTGGAAACTGATGCGGTCAACATTCTCCTTTTCGTGTGCGGGGTTTGATGCAGCACCGAGTAGCGAGAAGCGACTGGACACCAGCAGCTGTTCGAAAAAAGCGTTCGTTCGAGTGCTGTGTTGAGGAGATGTTCGAAGAGAGGGCAAGCCAACGGTATCCGTAGGTGTCGGTGGGCGAGATATAGATCGTCGCTAAAAGTACTGCGAAAGAAAACACGAGCGATCCGGCTCGCCCGGATCAAACGCCGCAACAACGCAAACGCGCAACGGCCAGTTTTCACCTCACTCCACGCACAGTGCTCAGCGAGTGACGCCAACCACGACGACGAGGAAGGGTCTGTCGCTTCTCAAAAACCGGGAAGAGCGCGATGGCGTCAACAACGGACGTGCCACCGCCCTTTGAACGGCCGCCGATCATCATCCCTCCACGGCTCCCCTCTTATCGCGCCTCTGCGACGACTTCCCTCACTCTATCCACCGTCGTCCCTCGCTCCGCATCATCAAATCGTCTCTCAGACATGACTTGGTCGGACAGTCCCGCCTTGGCGTCAGATCAAACCACTCGCGCGAACCAAGCAGCGTCTTATCGCGCCTGGCGGAAGGACTCTGCGGACCGCCTCGTTTCGATTAAAAAGGCATCAGTCGCCAACCCTGCTGGCAAGAGTATCAAGGGCAAAGGAATCGACGGAAAGAGTAGTAAAACGCTGGCATTTGTCGTCGGAGCTCCAAGTTCTGGAAGTGGAGACGAAGGAGACGCGGAGAATGGCACCACGGGCAGGAGCGACGCGGATTCGGACGACGATGATGGTCCCAACATGGCTAATTGTGATGGCAAGGAACTTGGTGTCGAGGACATTATCCGATGGCAGGTGAGTTCTTAGTCTGCCTTGAGTTTTAGATTGCCTCGTGCCTCCGCAATCTGCTCGAAGGTCGGGAAACCGACGGCGCAAGTAGGGTCGGCATGATTGCGCTCCTACCCCTCACCCATCGGCAAATGCGCCCCCAGATTTAGATGAAGCGAGAAATTATACGGTCGGGTGGAGAGACTAATTTGACAAACCCTCTCGCCCTTGAACAGATCCGACAACCCGTATATACCGTCGACTCGCAAGATCTCGACTCACTCCTTCCCCTCGGCATCTCTGACTACTGCTACGTTCTTAATTCGAGACGATCGCAACCTCCCACTCCACGCTCTTCTCCACCGCCTTCTCCCTCTTCTCCCTCAACCAAAACACTGCCGCTACCACCGAAACCAAACAGGGTCAGCCTCGGCAAGGGCAAGTTCAGTGAGGTCCTCCTCGTGCGCAAAGGCGACATCGAGGTTTGTTCATACTTTATTCCCTGGTTTTCGCTGAAGTTTGCTCACTTTAAATAAACAATGACACAGTACGCCCTCAAGCATACCCAGTTACACCCTCATCACCCATTAATTGCTACCCGACTTCTCCGAGAGCCCACCATCCTCGCTCAACTCCTTCCTCATCCAAACCTCGTCAAGGTTTACGAAACGATTAGAACGCCAGGACACTTTTATCTCGTAGAGGAAAACTTGAGGGACAGCGTCACTCTCGAAAGCTTGGTCGCTGGTTCACCAGGGGCCGTACTGAGACCTGAGCTTGCTTGGAGCGTTCTCGAGCAACTTGCTAGTGTTGTTCGAAGTCTGCATGTGCCGTTGAGAGTCTGTCACCGGGACATAAAGGTAGCCCGCATGATTTCTGTGCTTTCGTTCCCCACGTACTTCGCAGGCTGACGCACTTTGTTTCCACGAACGCAGCCCGAAAACATCCTTGTCAAAGTAACACCCTCGACTACGTCAGACGATCCCGATCCAATACCGACGCTGGTCCTGAAACTACTTGATTTTGGGCTAGCGACACATTATTCGGCCAGCGAGCCCAAGCTCACTACTTGTTGCGGGAGTCCGGCGTACCATTCACCAGAGCTTTGGAGGAGTCTCAGAGAGCCGAGTGGCACTGTCAAGTATTGGGTGAGTCTTCTCATATCTCTCTCCTATTATCTTCGAAGTGGCGGCAGCGAGCGGGCTGCAGATGGATCCGAGGCTTGCTGCGGACCCCTTGGACCCGCCGTGCGGCAGCGTATCGGACGGTACATATCGGTGATTGATCGCAGATAGTAACTCCGATTGTGATGTTGTTTCGGGCAGGGCGACCGCACGTTTTTGGATTAGCAGCTGATTCAACCTCTTATTCGCATCCGCAGGGGCCGGAGGTCGACATTTGGTGTTTGGGCTTAACACTCCTTCGCTGTCTGACGCCCAACAAATATCCACTCGGCATCTCCCACTCGTCACTGAATGCTCTCTCGGACAAAGTCGTCGATGCGCTCCTTTCAATACAGGATGAAAAGATGCGGAGAACGCTGGCGGGACTGATGCAGATGGAGGGAGATAAGCGTATGAAGGCTTTCGAGAAGTATTGCAAGGTGCTGGAGGAGAAGGAGAAGGAGAGAGAAATGGCTGGAGCAGGGAGAGAGAAGGAAGGGAAGAAGGAGTTCAAGAGCACAACGTTCTTGCCGACCGAGCGAAGGCATTCGTTAGACTTGCCGCTCGTGGCTCAGCGAAGATCGGTCAAGAACGGAGGAGGACACCAATATACGAAGACTCCAGAAATGGTCTCGAGCATCACCCAATTGCCACCGAGTCGATCACCTAGTCGGAGTCGACCTCGCCACCACTCTATACTTTCCTTCGACCTCCCGCACGCCACTATCGACGAGTTTCCATCCCCGCGGTCTCTCCCTGGTTCTAGTTTGCCTTCTCCCGACCTCGTCCCCGACCTTTCTCCTGGAATGACCACAGATTCCCTCCCGACAACTCCCCGCCCCTTCTCCCGCGAGCGCGCGACCCTCCCAGCACCAATCGAGCTCGTTCTATTGAACCCGACCGACGAGCCCATACGCCGATCAGCGAGCTACATAAAGTACGCTCTTCGATGCGCTGGAATCCTCTACCACGTGCGGGACTCGGATTCGGATTCGGCATTTTCTTCTTTCACGCCTGTCGTCGAGTCGAGCGCTGAAGACGACGATTCGAGTTTTGTATGCCACTTGCAGTGCGTCATGAAACTTCCACTCGATCCCGCCAATCACTCGAAAGCATCTTCGGCTCTTATTGCTGCCCTTCGACCTCCCATCTTGAGAGCGCAGACGATGGGAGCTCCCGTCAGAAGTAGCTCGACTCCGCCAGTGGGATCCAAAGCTGGATCGACGGGAAAGGCCAAGAAAGAAGAGATCAAAGCTCTCACGTTCTTCATTTCGATTCGGAAAGCCCCTTCAGCATCGGATGCATTTCAGCAGTACCCCGGCTCAACACACTTCACTTCATCCAGAAGGTCTGGCGAATCGGCATCAAGGCCACCCAAGAATCCAAACTTACCCCCGACGTCCGGGAGGAGAAAGCAGCAACCGAATACTAGCGGAGATCGCGTCATCGTCGCTCTATCCGACTCGAGAGCCCTCGCCGTCGTTCGCGAAGCGCTCCGAACGGAACTCGACCCAGCTGTCGCAGTCCCAGACGAGGAGGAATCGGGCAGAGGTAGATCTGGCCGCTCGGATCCCTCAACGCCTAATATCGAGCAGGTGAAGGGTTCAACAGCGGCGTCTGGTCGCGCGACGTCTGGATCTAGGGATGCTAGGAATCGCAGAGCGAAAGCGAACGAAGCTGGACTGGGAGTGACGCTTGGAGGCTCTGGGGCGCCAATAACGACGACGACGACGACGCAGGTTTTGGAGGCAGAGAAGAGGATGACAGGATTCTTCGATTTTGTGGGCAGGTTCCCTGGGTTGGGGCGCGGGAACTCGGCGAACGTAACGGTTGAAGGCTCTCCAGTCTCAGCTTCGACGACGCCCATAGCTACGGGACATCCTGCACCTACGATGGGAGCGAGAACGCCGGGGACGAAGACTCCGAGTGAAGTACTGGAGGACGAGCGGTCGAAAGCAATGGCGGCCGCCTACTTTTAGTGATTGGTTGACCCCGGCTGCCATGTGTGTACCACCTACATTCTTTTCCCTCTTTTATCTTCGTACCCTACCATCTTTGACGTGCTCTCATTTCTGTGTTTCGTGCCCATTACCATATCGTAGTTTTCAATCTGGCTTCCGTCCTCATTTGCTTTTACCATTTCTCTTCATTCTCACCTAGTAAAGAACGATGCAATCAACGCAACGGTCCCGCATGATTGTCGAAGAGCTGATGAGAGAGGTGATAGTGAAATTCAGCAATTCTTTGGAGGAGCTGGGAGCCGTGCCCGAAGCGTCGACGAACTCGCCCCGCGCACGAAGTCTTCTACTTATACTGTCTGTTCATTCATCTTCATTTCCCTTAAAACCCCCGCTGGAGTCTGCTGCTGCTTTATGGAGATTTTAATAAACCTCGTCATGTTCGCGAACCTGGTGTCGGACCGGATGCTCGAGTTACCGGCTCAATAGACAGCAAGCCGGTATGATCTTGACGCTCCCGCCTCAAACCGCTTGAAATGTCTGAAATCATCCTCTACACCTGTCAGTACCTATCTATCAATGCGATCCGTCACACTCACGGCCCTACAACTCAGACCCCGAGTCACCCTTTGGACAGAAGTTGACGCGAGTCCTGGTGCTCAAACAGCTAAAATTCTCGCTTGTGGCCGTCCCTCGTGTACCACCTCGCTCTGCCCTTTTGTCTCTCGGTATCACTTACAGGAGAATTCCGGTTCTCGCAATTGGTAACGACCTGTTCCTCGAGTGCGTTCTCCCCACCTCTCCCCGCCGGCCCCACAAAATTTAATCAAGTCGTGGCAGCACTTCACTCGCTGTATTAGCTTTAGAGAGGACCTTTCCTGCGCACCCGCTCTCGACTAGCTCATGGGGAGTTCAGACGGCTTCAAGCTTCTTTTGGAGCGACCGCGCAATCTTCAAAGTGGCGGCATCCTTGATTCCGTGGGATAAGATGTCGGACGACTTTGTCAAGGATAGAGCAAGCTACAGCGGTGTGGTGGCCCTTGACCCAAATGCTATCGTCAAGAACCGACCAGCGGCGGAGAGCGCCTTGCGGAGTCATCTGGTTCGTCGTTATCTCTCCACTTTTAATTAGGCTGCACAATATCTAAAAATTATACAGACTGTTATCGAAACGCAACTTGCTCAGCGCACCTTGTCCAGCAACTTCATCCTTGACACCCCTACGCCAACATATCTCGACCTTTCCCTCTCCTTCCCTTTGTACTGGGTTACCTCCTTTGGAACCGCTCCCCATCTTCTCATATCCTTCCCTCTCATTTCCGCTTGGCTTCCACTCCTTACCTCACACATAAAGACTTTCAAGAACTCGCATCCGACGAAAGGGATTCCGCAAAGGTTATCGCCTGAGGATGCGGCGAGGATTATCCACGCGACGTTGCCCGATGAGAGGGAGTCGAAAGTGGAGGAGGAGGAGCCGCTGATAAGGGAGAAATGGCTAAGGTTGGGGTCGGAGGTGGAAGTTACGCCGGATGACAGTGGCAAGGTGCCGCAAAAGGGGACCCTTGTGGCGCTCAATTCCGAGCAGAGCGTGATTGAGGTTGTTGCTTCGGGGGGAAAGTGCCGAATTCATGCGCCAAGGCTCGGTTTTACGATTAGGAGCAGTAGAAAGTGATGCTACAGTAGAAATAAATTTGAAAAAGACAACGAGATGTTCCTACGTCAGTACTGGCGCGTTGCTTGGTCTGTCAGCTAGTGTCCGTTGGAGACTTTGAAAACAGTCTGCAAGTCAAGGGATGTATGCTCATCATTATTGCTCTGATCCGTAGATTCCTGTACAGGCGCCGCCGTTCCCATTACCCGCCTTCGTACCATCGTGTGAATCGACCCGGACCAGCAGCTCGTGAGCTAGGGTCTCAAACACATCGTTCTGTCCTCGGAACTTTGACTTGAAAGCGAGAACGGCCAAGCGAAGGTGAGATTCGAACGACTCGATTGAAGGAGGGAGGAAGGCGAAAGGTCCCCTGCAAGACTTCTCAGAACACCGACTTCCGGTGGAAGTAGAAAGGGACGCACGGTGCCAAAGGCTGAGACGGTAGTGGTGGCCCCTCGTAAGGCTGTCTTGGAACTCGAGCAGCGGGTGAGCTCTGGGTGAGGCCTGAGGTGCTGGGTGTCTGTGCTGGAATCATCGTCGAAGTCGCAGTCGAAGTCGACGTCGAAGTAGAAGCTCGCGGCGTTAAAGGAGGACCCCGGGACGGTGGCCCAGGAGTGAAGATATTGACTAAAAATGCGGGAAGAGGGACTTTCGTGTTCGGGTAGAAGTCCAATGGATTGACCGGGGGTGGCGCTGGGTCGAGGCTATGAACGTTATTCTCAGTTCCGTACATGGCGAAGAACTGAGGAGACTTACAAGGGAAGCTTTGATTGAATCCTTCGGTAGAGCTCTTTCACAGAAGGATCTACCATGAGGTGCTCAGATTTAAAGCCAACGACTCGCATTCCTTCGAGTGTGCGACAACGCGATAGGGCGACGTAGGCCCTAAAAGCGAAGAGACGCTTTTATGAGTTCTCTGATTACGCGATAGATCTTTGAAAAGGAACCCACTGTCCCGTTTCGAAGACTCCGGTTGTATCAACTTGAACTGCATCTAGTGAAGCTCCTTGACCTGAGTCAATTCGTTCAAGTAAGTGTCCGATTGCGCTCTGCGGGACGAGGAAAAGCTTACTTTTATGACTGTTAACACATTGATGGTTAAATCTCATTCCATCGTATATCCCGCTCACTTACATGGTAAGAGCCCTGTTTCAGTATCATCAGGCCGTGTAGCGACGAAGAGATCGAGAGTTGGAACGTAAGACGCACCAAGCCAACGCTAGCGGGAGCTGTGTACGATAGACCGAGTCGCCTTCCTGCGAAATATCAACATTCCACTTGAGGAAAGGAGGGTCAGCTGTGTGATTTCCCATTGAGACAGGATCTTTACAGTATGCGGTCCGATTGCGCCTGGAAAAATTGACAACAGCTCAGTGTGAAGTATCTCACGGTGATAGAGACGTGAGTGTCCGTACGCTCTTTACCATTGACAAACATCACGAGTGGGATTCGGTCCGCGGTATCTTGAACTTCGAGGAACTCGCTTCGTCTGTCAAGACGCCAACGCTCCGGAGGGATCGGGTGTCCTTTGGCGTCTTTAAACCGTGCTTTTTTTGTGGGATCTTGCTCGGGATGGACCCAGTCGATTACGACTCCTCTAGAGCCGTTCACTAAGCCGAGAGAAGGGTCCACATTTGCCAACAACATGACTTGAGCCCCGACTTTGAGCTCGATTTTTTTGGGCGCCGGAACAGGTCGCAACTAAATCTACTAGTCAGCCAACAATGAGCCGTGTTTAAAGAGACTACTTACTCGTTCTATCATCACCCGCTTCCCCCATTCTCCAGTACTGCCGTCAATGGCTGAGAATACCCATGCCGGATCTTGGAGCTTCGCGAACTGCAGGGTATTCTCGCTATCAACGGAGGCCTTTGTCGCAGAGAGTATTGTTGGCTTGTTAAGTATGTCAGTGAGAGCACTGCCTCATTTGCAAGATACAATTTGAGCAAACCTTGATGCTGCCGAGGGTTTTCAAGCCGGAACCAGCGCTGGCGATTGTCTTCATGTCGCTGGGCTGACTGGTTCCTCGGCGGAAGCGTTCCAGCATACTGACAAAGACGGCGTCGTCTTGACGGAAAACCTAACGCGCAATTGTGTGAGCGAAAGTTTGCATGTCGTCGCCGCCTTCCGAACCTTAGTAAGCTCCATGACCTTGAATTCACATTCAGACCTTCAGAAAGAGAAAATGAGCATGCCTCCAAAAACGAAATAAGTTTCTGAGTTCACCAAGTGTCCGATTCAAATACAAAGCGTCGACGTCGCGTTTCCAGCCCGCACCCAGGACTAGTTTTCCCTGCCTTCACTGTGTTGTCGCAGCGAATGACAGGTGATGGATCGAGAGGCGAAGGCATCGAATCCGGCGCCAGAGTGGAAAGTTTGGATGATATTTCTTTCTGAATAGGGTTTCCTGTAAGAAAAGATCAGCTCGGAAAGCTGAAGACCGGAGTTTGAAACGCTGACCACACCGGATGCACCATGGGTGCGCATCCAAAATCGCAGGGAGTTGGAAGAAATCACCGCAAACGATTATCTGCAGCCCACCTGAGCGTCTCAAAGTGAGTTCCCAGCCTGATGCTTTCTCTGGTGGAGACAAGGGCGAGACCCACCGAACGCTCGTGTGTTGGCTCGGATAACCTTTGCGATCAAATTGAGCTTCGTGAAGAAATCTGGCTGCACCATCGAGATCTCATCCACTACAAGAAGAAGGTCATACGCATTTGTGAGTAAATTTGGAGCCATGTAAGTTGGATGGTCCTTACCGACAAGGGTCTGAGTTTGAATCCAACGGTCTCGTAATTCGTTCTTCCTGTAGGAGTATAATAAGTAAACGTACATATCCTCGACGAAGAATTCACTTACGAAGTCTTTCCGATGGACTCGTCGGGATCAAGGTAATGCCCTTGGGTAATCTTCGCGAGGAGAGCACACAAAGTGTCTCCGGCAAGGCCCAGACCAGCCCATTTATGCAGCGTCAAACCGCCGACATTCAAAGCAGCAATACCAGTTGGCGCTGTGACTTGATAAGGGCGGTGCAGATTATCCAGAAGTCGCTTGATCCTGTGATGGCACAGCAGTGTTAGTCGAGTATTCAGGTATCGGTTGCAGGCACGCACTCGCGGAGCAAAAAGCTCTTGCCGACACCTACAAGTTCTGAGAGTCAGCTGAGAATAGAAGAGACCCGAGGAACACTCTCGATTATGCTCACCTGCTGAGCCAGTAAAGAAGACGTTCCCACCTGCCTTGACTTGCTCGAGAACTGCCAGCTGCTCGGCAGAGCATTGTGGGTCTGGAGCCCATTCCACCACCCCACTTTCAGCAGTCCCACCACCACCGCGCGAGTGATACGATAAGCCTGGAATTTCGGTCGGAAGCGTGTCCACGAAACCATAGGCTTTCAATTCCCTCTCCGCGATTCGTCGTCGCCTCGCATCGCGAGCTTCGATTCCACGCCGGGCAGCTTCAGCGTCACGAATTGCACGCTTATGGGGAAAAAAAGCCGTCAGATTTATAGAGGGCTGTGTTATGAACCGGCACTCACTTTGTCCAGAGCCGCCTGCCTGTTTGCAGCGATTTCCTCATCGGTCCGTCGGAAAGGTGGGCTTGCCTACAAAGCATATTTAGACGCAAAGCCAAGCGACACCTGATTGTATGGTTGAACTTACAATAGAACAGGTCGAGGAGCCCGGTGTGACCGGAACGCTCTGGACACTCGTACTCCACATCTTGCTCTGGGTTTTGCAGGTATGAGTCGCGATTTACACCAAAACAAACTCGCCTATTCGAAGCTGACCATGTTGAGTTTGTCGTCTCCTTCTGACTCCGTAACACTCGGACTCAAACCCCCGCCTTCGTCCGTCGAACACCCATCGACGGTATCGTCGACGTTCGCATCAGCGACGGTCTCGTCGCACTTCATCTCGTCGTCGTCAGAGCTGAGGAGAGTATTTCTGAATCCCAAATCCGCTTCAAGCTCGACCGACCTTCTGTCACTGGGTTGCAAGACCAGCGACGCGACGTGACTTTGCGAAAGAGCCCGATGAAGTTTGGTTGTGGTCGACGTCGAGGGAGTGGGACGAAGTCGAGGTCGGGGCGACCCGCCGGAAAAATAAGGAGTCGAAGATGGCCAGGTTAGGCTGTCCGATGAAGCTGGTGGGAGAGGCTCGAGTGGCCGCTGTCGCTTGAGTGAGGAAGTCGAGGCTGGGAGGGGAGGACTCGGTGGACAAGGTCGTTTGTTTTCAGGCCACCGGATGTGTCCCATGCTGAGATGTAGATGAGATCTAGTGATGGTCAATCTTGAGCTTGAAGCTTGAAGGAGAAAGAAAGAGAGGTGAAAGGACGCGCCAGATGTGATGAGATTGGGAAGACCTGGGGAGGCGTCAACGCTCTACGGCACCGCAGTGTTTATTCGGTCACAGACGCACAGACCGGTCAGAAACACTCTGGCGAAGCTCCTTCACTGAGAAAACTCCCCAACTAGCCTTGTTAATTCGACCCTCGGCCTCAGAGCTAAAGGGGGGAGGAACGAAAGCTGCGACCGGCCATGTGTGGAGCTGCGAAGAGAGAGTCAGCGCTCGCTTTGAAGCTACTATTGATGTTGTTGCTCGAGGTCTCGATAGCCCGACGTTTACACTCGGCTCTATAGCAGGCCTGGAATAAGATTCGACAAGGGTCATATGGCATCTTATCCGACTCGTTACTCTCACCTCAACCAAAGTCCAACCTCCTTGCGACCTTATTCCTCCCTTCGCCATCTTCCAATCCCGCCATGAGTCCTTTTCTTTTCTTCCCTTTTATATCTACCATCCCTTCTTCTGGGGGAAGTGCTCGCGGAACAAGTTCGCCTTTTGGTTTGGGTAAGAGGGAAGGGTGCGTTGGTGGCGGGGAGGTATGGAAGTAAGGGTGTTGGAGGGCCTAGAGAATCAAGAATCAGGTCCTGCGGCAAGACAGGAAGAAGAGAGACGGGAGCAGAAAGAAACGAACCACTTTGGCGGTAATCCGCTTTCGAGGGTCAAACAGGAGGAGCTTTGACAGTAAGTCGATGCCTTCCTGAGGTGCGGCAGAGAAAAGTCCCCTGAGGTCCTGCTTCGGCTCTTTCTTGAACTCGACGTATTCCGGAAGCTTCGTGTGCCCCTGTGGCAATCAGGACGGAACGTTGTCAATAACTTCGAGTGCACCGCCGCAAGAGTTGAGACGAACCGGCCAATCCGACTCCGTTGGAGTCCCTAAGGCCCTGAAGATGGTGTTGAGTTGTTCAAAATCGCTCTCGCCCGCCATGTACGGTACGCGAAGCATGAGTTCAGCAAAGATACACCCAGCGGCCCAGTTATCGACTCCAGTGCTGTAGGACCGCGCGCCAAAGAGAAGCTCTGGTGGTCGGTACCATCTGTATTCGCGAGAGAGTGAGCGCAAGCACTTAAGGAGAGATCATCGGTGGCCTACCGAGTGACCACTTGACATGTCATTTTCGCGCCTTGATCCGCGTACTCCCTCGCCAATCCAAAATCGGCGATTTTCAAAGTCCCGTCGGCAGCAATCAGCAAATTGTTTGGCTTCATATCCTGAGGTGGTACATGATTTTAAGTTGATGAAGAACGGAACGGGCCATGTCATAGGGCTTACTCGATGCAAAATCCAATTTCGGTGGCAATATTCCAGCCCTTTCATGCACATGAGCATCCAACTCTTGATGTTGGCGGTCTGAAAAGTCAAAGCTTGATCCTTGATGACGGCTTCCAGATCCGTGTCCAAGAATTCGAGCACGAGGTTCAAGTTGGCTTTATTAGAGAAGACGTCCAAAAGCTTGCGAACGGCAAACGTCGTCAGAGGTTGCTTTTGAGCAAGGACCCCGAAGCTCACCTCAATCACGTTGGGATGCTTTAACTCCCGAAGGAACTTTACTTCTCGAATCGCCGACATGTCGAGTCCATCTTTGAACTGACCGACCTTGATCTAGCACGCGGTCGTGCAGCAACAGCGTAGGAGTTAGTACGGCCCATCAGACGGATCACGTGAATACCAAGCCACTGACGTACCTTCTTGATAGCAATCTTTCTTCCTGTACCAATCTCCTGCCCAAGATATACGACCGCGTAGGTTCCCTCTCCGACCTTCTTCTCCTTTGAGTACCGCGCCTGGATCTGCGCGTTCGCCACTTCGGCGGCTTCCATGGTCCTTTCCGACCTTCCAAAACTTGCTGCCAGAAAGTTTGGTTGCGCGCTGAGCTGGGGACAATGCGCAAGATAATGTGCGTCTATGAATGCGAACGAGGTTGGTCAGTTTTGCGCATCACTGCCGCCTGGACTACTCCTTTTACTCGGCAAGGTACGTCTCCTCCTTCAAAGATCTGGTACCCGAGCTCCAATGCAGGCTTCGTTCCATGTCCGCGAAGCTGTCTCGGGCGACAGCTAGCACTCCTTTCGCCGTCGCCCGCCGTCGCCCACCTCACATTCCGCACACTGGCACTGGCGCGTGAAACGTTTGCAGTGACTCACAGGTTTGAATCTAAGGCGGTAGATGTAACCGGTAGACTCAAAGAGCTCCTGCGTCGTCGGTGTTTATTTCTCGACTGCGGATCCCGGAACAACGACCGAGCTTCCGGCGCACGCCTTTCAACTTGCACGTTCCGCCCCTCCCTCTTTCCCTCCCCTCCAACTTGATTCTTATATCTATCAAAATGGTCTCTACCTTCCTTTTCACCTGTGAGTAGCTCTCTCCTTTTCCCACATTGCTCGCCCTTGTCGGGCAGCTCTCACAAAGTCGAATCATGCGCTGACCCCCAACCCTTCCATTTCTTTTATCGCAGCCGAGTCCGTCGGCGAGGGTCACCCCGGTAAGGCCACACATCTACATCCGATTTCCCTTTGCCCCCCAACCCTCGCACCTCTTTCTCATCTTGCATCCCGCGTCCGCGTGGCAGCACAACGTGCCGACGCGACTTTTTTCATCTGCTGCTAATGTGGTCACGATGAGCGGGCACGCGGCGTGCGGCTTCTTTTTCACTTCTGTTTCAGAACCTCAGCTAGCGGCTGGCACTGGGAGCGAGGGGCTTCAGGCTGGACATGCGCCAGAAGCGTGACGGAACACGAGGCTGACCTCGCGCTGTCCTTTCTTCCAGACAAGATCTGTGACCAGGTCTCTGACGCCATGTGAGTGCCTCTGCGATACTGCAATCTGCTCCCAAGTACTCACTTTTCTGTCATTTTCTTTCAATTCAGCCTCGATGCCTGCCTCACCGACGACCCGTGGTCCAAGGTCGCCTGCGAGACTGCCGCCAAGAGTAGGTCCTACTCTTGCTCGCTCCCAAGCAACACTAGGCTGACCAAAACTACGCCTTACCAGCCGGTCTTATCATGGTGTTTGGAGAGATCACCACTCGCTCCCCCCTCGACTACCAGAAGATTATCCGTGACACCATCAAGCGTGCGTTTCCTCACGACGAGCTTTTTAGCGGGAGCTGACGGTGCCCACCTTTAAATCTTGCAGGTATCGGATACGATGACTCTGAGAAGGGATTCGACTACAAGACCTGCAACGTTCTTGTCGCTATTGAGCAGCAGTCCCCCGACATTGCCCAGGGACTCGACCACGGAGACTTGGAGAACCACGGAGCCGGAGACCAGGGTGTGAGTTCCTTAATTCCACGAGCGCCCTTGACATTCTCTCATGAATCGAAATCCGCTCTCTAGATCATGTTCGGATACGCCACCAGTGAGCTTATCACCTATTTTGTCCGCCCATGAAGCCGCGCTAACGAACGCCTGTATCTGCTGTCAGACGAGACTGAGGAGCTCATGCCCCTTACCCTCACCCTTGCCCACAAGCTTAACCGCAAGATGGCCGACCTCCGTCGTTCCGGAGAGCTCGCTTGGTTGCGCCCTGACTCCAAGACCCAGGTCACCATCGAGTACGAGAAGTGCGCCAATGGAGCCGTCAAGCCCCTCCGTGTAGACACCATCGTCATCTCCACCCAGCACGCCGACTCCATCTCCACTGCTGATCTCCAGAAGGAGCTCCTCGAGAAGGTCGTCAAGTCCGTCATTGACCCCAAGCTCCTCGACGCCAAGACCGTCTACCACATGCAGCCTTCCGGTCGTTTCGTTATTGGAGGTCCTCAGGGAGATGCTGGACTCACTGGTCGCAAGATTATTGTCGACTCGTGAGCCTTCATTCCGATTGTTTGCGCTCGTCGATACGCGGCTAATCTCTTCAACCGTGAATCTTTAGCTACGGAGGATGGGGAGCTCACGGTGGAGGAGCTTTCTCCGGAAAGGACTGGTCCAAGGTCGACCGATCTGGTGCTTACTGCGGGTATGTCGACTTGCTACGCGAACGACCTCAAACGCGCTAACTAACGCTTCCACAGACGATGGATCGCTAAGTCCCTCATTGCGGCTGGTCTTGCCGAGCGTGTTCTCGTTCAGCTTTCCTACGCCATTGGTGTCGCCGAGCCCCTTTCCATCTTTGTCGACTCTTACGGATCCGTCAAGGAGGGCCTTACCGACGAGGACCTCACCAAGATCATTCTCAAGAACTTCGACCTCCGCCCAGGAGTCATTGTCAAGGAGCTTGGACTTCAGAAGCCCATCTACGCCCAGACTGCTTGCTACGGTCACTTCGGTAACCCATCCGTCAGTGCTCCCTTGAAACCGTCTCTTCAGTTGCGTGCATAGTACTGATCGCAGCCTCCATATTGCAGTACCCCTGGGAGCAACCCAAGGCCCTCAAATTCTAAACGATTTCGACCCTGTGTCATACGTCGTCCTAGTATTTTCTCGCCTCTCCTGTTTTCCAGAGCTCCTGCGTCAACCGTGACGAAGCGCTCGCGCGGTCAACCACGCGCTTTCCCCGTTCTCCCCTCCGCTATTTACCCAAAGTACCCTCATCGACGTCATTAGATACGCTGTTACAACTCCCTCCCGTTTTATACCCTACTACTCTCCTATCATCAAGCATCCTCTCCTCCCCTTGACATCCTCCGCCCCCCAGGTGTCCAAACCTTGTTACTCGCATGGCATAATCTAAAATCACTTCAACCGTGGAACTTGACTTCGGAAGAGAGAAACACGGGCTGACCCGGGAGCTTTACATCACACTTTGACCGGCCCAAACTGCCTTGTGAAGAGCATCGTAGGCTGCCAACCTCGTCGCTGATGATGAGGGCGAACGTGTTTCCCATTCCAGATGGTTACAACTGCGCTACAGTTTATGACATTGAAAGGCACAAGACCAGCTCAAGATTCCAGATCCGGAGGAACGTAGAATAATGTTTGAAGTCATGGCTGGGGCCCAAAAGCAAAGGCAGCGCGCAATGGCGTGCGAATGTTTGTATACGTGCAAATTCAATGAGATAATGCCCAGCGTTACGACTGCTGTCCTTCCGAGCGATGGGACGCTTTGATAGTGAAAACAACATGTGTGCGACAACGAGTGTATACAGGAGATCTAAAGAGAGAACAATCCAGCGCTTCCACAGTCAACCAGAATTTTTGACCCAGTGTTCTGCTTCTTCCAGTTCATCATGCTGGTCGCCCGATTATTGTAGGCTGATCCCGAAGCCCAGGCCATTGGGATCCCTTGAATGTGACAAGCTCCAGTTGGGACAGGCGCGGCGGTCGAAGTCGTGGGAATTATTTTTTTGAGCGTTGTGGCGGTGACTTTAGTCAAAGTGGAAGTAATGCCGTCGGTCTCAATGTAGGTTTCCGTTTCCGTAAGTGGGGAAGCTACACGCCTCCCATGGCGGAAACGGGAGAGACCGACAGACTGGCGAGTGACGGAAACAAGCGAAGGGATGTAGGCGGAGGGACAATACTGGGCAAGAAAATTCTATAAGAGGCATCTGGGTAATCAGTTTTGACCGTGAGGGGCGAAGGAACGATGGCGTACGTATTTATATGTTACGCAGGGTGCATTTGTTGCAGCTGGAATTATTGATGTGGAAAAAATTGTGCTGGTGACTGTTCTGGCCCGAGTTACTGTTGCTGTGGCCACTACGACTGTGCTCGTGACCGTTACCGTCATTTTTACAACGGAATTGTCCTCAAAATTGTCGCCGCCGTCGCTATACGCATCGACGCAACCGTCTGTGCCGTCGGCACATTGTGTTGTGCAGACGTTAGAAAATCCGCCGGCGGGGGTTCCTTGTAGGTCCAGTGTTCTGTGAAAGGTACGAAGCGTCAGCGACAGAAACCGAGTGCGATGAGAACTAACTTACTCTGAAATACAGATTAAAGGGCTGAGACTGCCCGATGATTTTTTGCAGGGTACAAAAGTATCCGAAGCCTAAATCACGCAGTTCAATCATCAAAGACCACCCGGAAAATTATCGTGATCGGACCCACCTTGTAGCATCCACAACCTATCTTCGGACTCCATCCCAAGTTTGTGGTCGAATCTGTGCAGGTCTCCTCTGGAACATAAGTGCCGTTGACTTCTAAGTCTGGGCATGTCCTGAAATGAAGGCGGCAATCAGTATTGCAAATCTCGTGAGTCCGCAACGAGCTGAGCTCACCCCGAAGGACAGTAGCTTGAAGTGCACTGACGAGTCTGACTCGGGACTTTGCAGTATGCCTCAACCTGCGCCACGTTTGCGGGAACACATTGCACAAAATTAGCCTGGAAAAAATAGCGGTAAGCCTACGTCTCGCCAGGTAATTTGCCGCACCGCTCACGAATCCCTCGCTCCCAATACAGGGGCATGTGAAGTTTGTATTTGAGCCCTCCCAGACTCCTACACAAGCTCCGGGTGAGAGAACCTCGTCGAAAGAAGTGACTGATTCAGAGAAGGGGTAAAGAAAGTCGGTTTGGGCCAACGCCAGGCTGGCGAGGAGTGCAAGCGCAAGAAGTGGTCGTGCCGTAAACAACATATGCTATCTGTCGAAGATGTGGGGAGGAGCTCGTCGCGTGAAAAGTTACTGAAGTGGAGGAGGGAGAAGAGTGAAGGTAGGCTTAGGTGAACTTGACGAGTCTGCGGAGGCGCACCATTTGATGTAAGCCTATGTTGATCCGGAACTGAATTGGGGGTGAACTACAATAGATTATCTGACCATTATGTCTCAGGGAAAAAGTACAATTGGAGTAAAGTCGCCGGTGACGCCGAAGCCTACGCGCCACCACCAGAGACAGTTCCGAAGCCGAATGCAGCCTTTAGAGTGGCGCCGGGCCAGCGATGCCCAACGCTTACAATCGCAATTGCGCAAGCGCACGTCCAAGATGTTCACCTGGTCGCAAACCATGCTGAGGCCCGCTGGCATGTCCTGGAAAGTTAAAAGACATTGGTGCGGGCCAGTCTGCAGCCAAGGGCCCACGTGCTGGTGAGGTTGAAACATCCTATTTTCGTCCCCTCGAAGCAAGTTCTGAATGTACTCACAAAAAGACCCTGCAGTTGCTTTTCACTCTGTTACTTAGCACTCGTAACACCCGTCGAAGCTCAGCCCTAGCAACAGCATTGTCCGACCTGCCCCCAGTCACGCAGCAGTGCCCGCCATACCGTCCTGAATCCCGTCCTACGTCGAGTCCACGGTCTCCGTCCGTGCTTATACGTCGGTAAATGCTTCAATGGCATGTCCTCGACGTTCCAACTCGGCTGACCGTCATCGAGGCCCTTTGCAGTGCACTAACTAGATGGACGTGCATTGGGTATCTGAAGGCGGGATGGACTGCCGGAGTTGGAGTTTCATGCCGCCTATGAACAATACGTCGTTCGCCTGCCAGTATCTGCCGGAGCTTGAAGTCGGTGTCTGAAAGTTGTTGGACCGTCAGCGCTGGACCAGAAGGCTCCCTGCACGCTTTGGCAGTGCTCGCCCCTATCGTACGTTGAGTAGAGTGAGTACGCTTCGTCGCATTCTCCGTTTAGGCGCAAGCTCCTTGTGTGTAAGGGGCATATCCTCGTGCTCTGTGTACAGTATCGGCGGTCAACGACGTTCTATTCTAAAATAGGAACATGAGTGCGCCGAACTGCGTTTGCGACAGAGCCTCCGCACAACGCAGCTGCAGTTTGAACCCAGTGTTGGTATTAGGCCACCTTGATCTCGGAAAAGATCACCTAGACGGTTTAAACTAAAGATAGGGACTAGTAATATCAAGCAACAAACAACATCACAAAAAAAATCCCTCGTCCCACCTCCTGAAAACCTCAATCACAATCACTCCAATTCTCTCCCAACAACGACACCCCAGTAACCTTCTCCTGTGCGCTGAGCCTTCGCTGCGCCCATTGCAACCAACCGATACTCGTCCCCCACAAAAGAATTGGTGACTCTCCTCCTTTCTCGCCCTTGAGCCTGCGATCTCGGTTTTCGAAATTTCGACAGATCGACGAAGCGAGGATCGTCTTCCTCCGAGTCGGGTTGAGCTGAGCTTGTAGATTCGGCTGGATATGTGGTGGTGGAAGGAAGAAGGAGGGAAGGGAGAGCTGATTTCGGGACATAGGTGCGTGCTGTTGAAGCTTGAGTGCGTGGGCGTGCGCGAGATCGGCCTCGACTGTTGCTCTCGCGATCAACCTGAGATGAGGGAGAAAAATCCAGCGACTCGTCGAGAGAAGACGAGCTCGAAGGAGTCCGCTTTTTCGAGACGAGCGACTTTACGCGCCGAGGTTTCCGATGTGATTTCGCAGGCGGAGGAGAAAGTGCAGCACGAGACGAGAAACGCGGTGATGGAGGTGGGGTACAGGAAGAGGACGGAATGGGAGAAGATGATCTGAGATCGTCCGGGAAGCTTGGTAAAGTGAGGAAAAAAGTTTCGTCTTCGTCATCCTCTGTGACATGTGGGACATGGTGTACTCGAGGCGAAGAGATTGGCGGAGCGGATGAAGATCGTATTGATCGTGGAGTCGCTGTGTATAATGAGGATGGGGATGAGATCGCAGACTCCAGTAGGCTGCTCGACCGTAGAGTTGGAGAGGATGGAGGCGCCGTGATAGCTGAGCGTGGTGGCTTCTCGTGGGTCGGCGGTGAGAATTGAGGATCGAATGGATGTGGGGCAGGAGAGAAGTCCGAGTAGCAAAAATCTGGGTAAGGGGAGGCATCGAAAGTTGTTGGTGGCGATGGCGGGAGTAGTGCCGCGGGCTGCTGAAAGAAAAGATGCAGAGAGTTCGTCGTGGGGATTTGGAAAAGCGGTGGAGAGTTGATGGACCCGGATCCAGTGGATTGAGATGATAAAGGAGACTCGGGGATAGCGACTGGTCGTGTTGTTGTCGGCTCGGCTGACTGAATTGGAGATCGCACCAGCCCATCCTCTGTGCCCTTCCCAACCATCCCTCGAGATCTTCCCTCCTGATCCGCCGACCAGTACCCATCATCTCTAACTGGTCCTTCCTCCTCCTCCTCTAAAGCCGCATCCTCCTCGAGCTCGAGAGCCCTCGCAATGAACGCCTCGGCAGCCTTGACAACTCTTTCGGGTAGAACGAGAGTTCCGATCGCGAAAACATTAGAAGATAGCGGCGCGAGTGGAGAGTCTTTTAATCTTGCAAGTAGCAAAGAAGTTGTGCCTCGTTGTGAGAGTGGGAGACGCTGAGTGGCGAATACAGAAAGGGAGGTTAGCGGTCTTTCGGAGGACTTTGAATCCAGTTGAATGCTCATCAGAACGGCGGAGAAAGAGAACAACATGTGGAACACCGAATCCTCTAAAGAGAGGACTTCGGTGCGTAACGGCACTTGACGTCGAACGGCGGGTGCGCGTATACCCACAGGCTGGACTGGCCCGCGCTCGCCTGACTCGACTGGCTCCAGGTCTCGCCCACTCGTATCATCTTGAAATGTTGATCTTTCAAGAGAACGACATGCCCAAGCTGACAAAGGCGTAACGTAACTTCGATGATCCGTCATCGATGAGTTGCCCTTCCCTTTACTTTCTGCCTCTTCTCCCGAAGATGGCTGCCTCCCTGGCCCGCAAGACTCCGAGCACCCACAGGCCGACGCTCAACTCACCTTGTTACCCCAGACGGTAGCCTGTGCAACGTCCAACAGCGCCGACAGAGTCGAGTTGAGGTGCATATCGTCTGTGTCGTCAAGTGACGTTGCCGCGCTGTTGTTGCAGCTTGTTGCTGGCGCCACTCGAGCAGCCCGCTCGCTCGAGTCGCGAAGGAGCGCACGGAGTTTCTCTTCTGCTGTCGGAATTTCTGCAAAGACTTTGGTGCGTAGTGGAGGCGTTGTGTTTGTGGGTTTGACTCGATGTGGTTGGGCGGGGTATGGTCGGGAAGAGAGCTACGCGGGGCTCCTCGGATGCACTTTCAGCCCCGCCGCCTTTCACGTTCAACTCGACCGCTATCGCGCGATCATCAATCTTCTCGTCGCCGTTACATCGCTCATATCGCTAGTTTCCCGAATTCATTCGATTAGCGGTCGATCTCTCTTGACATCGCCCAGTTGACGGTTAGCCATCATTTTTCACCTGCCCTTTGCTATCCACCGCCACCACACTCGATGTCGTGCAGGCGGTGCTTTTTCGGCTCTCCGAACGCAACTGACGAGTTCCAATTTCACACCTCATGCGTACGAGAACAGCTGGATCGAGACGAGGCTCGAATGTTAAAAAACAGCGTTCGCAAACAATGAAGCAAGTGGGCTACGCCTGGATGCGAAGGAAAAGAAAGGAAAAAAAGCACGGTATAGGTATCGTCTCAACAAGCGAATGGGTAGAACATTTAGTGGTGACCACCTCCACAATCTCCTCCTCCGTGATCTCCACCTCCGTAGTCTCCTCCTCCTCCCGAATCATGGTGCGAGTAGCTTCCCGAGTCATGGTGACTGCTCGAGTCGTGCGCCGACGAAAAGCCTCCCCAGAAAGAGTGCGAGGACGAAGCGGCAATGGGAGCCGACTGTGTGGCGTAGTGTCCGTGGGCGGTATCTCCAGGATAATGCGAATGAGAGCCGGTGAGCGATTCCCACCACGAAGGCGCTCGTCCTCCTGCGTGGCCGCCACCCGGTGGGGTTGAGTCTCTGTCTGCGAAGCGTGGAGTTGGGTCAGCTTCGCGCGAATCTCGAAACGACTAGTACTGGTGACAATCGAAATGGATTGAAAGACTCACGGTCCGTTCCAGAATCGCCAGGCCCGACAATCGCGATGGAAGGGTCATCCGACCGACTGGTGGACGCCGTCGCCGTCGTCGACGAAGCGCCCCTAGAACCATGATTTTTCTTCTCGTGCTGAAGACGCTGATGTGCAAGGAAGCGGGTCAAAACCCTGCTCTTCAGAAGGGTCGCCAGTGGAGCGGCAGATGGATGAGCGAACCTCAATCCTCATGTCGACTTCGCAGCTATGTACCCAGTCAGGCTTGCCGAGGAAGAAGTTGAAGATTCCGTTGCCCAACGCTGAGACAATCCCGCCTTCATCTTTCTTGGATCCTTGAGCGAGATACTCTGCCTATGAAAGTGTGGGTCAGCTCCTCGGCTATATATGGCGCCAACGCGCCAACGACGGCGGGGAACGCAAGTGAGCGTGCTCACGTCCTTTAATTTCCAAGTGAGGGTTTCAATTAGCGCTGTACCTGCACCACGGAGAGAGACACGAACTTCGAGAGGGTGAACAGAGATAATACGAGGTGGCGAGGAGTTGCAATCGACAAAGCTGACGGCATGGGTCCTGTGGGAAGGCGGCGACGGTGGCAAGGTCGAAGTGAGCTTTCTCGCTTCATACACCGATCGCACATTCTCGCAGATTACGTCCTTGGAAATAACGTACTTAGGGTCCACGATTTTCGTCCAACCGGACGGGAGAGGTCTCGTGTCGGTCTTGGACTTGCTTTTGAGGAGATCACCGGAAGCGGGCGAGATTGAGCGAGATTTGGTGGTAGAGATAGCTTTGAGAGCTGGCAGAGGAGCAGTCATGACTCGAGGGAGAGGTGTGGGAGACGGGAGAAGGGAGGGAGGCAGAGAACTAAAGTTGGGAAGGCGAGAGAGCAATAGGGGCGCGGTGATGAGCCATGTAATTCTTTCGAAACAAATCGTCAACGAAAATCTTGTGACCAGATTCGAGATAGTGAGAAGCATATTCCTGCAATTCCTTTGGAAACGTCTTGGCCGTCCTTGCGTGGCTCCTTGTGTTTTCCCACCTAAAGTGGATCCCGCTCACCGCGTCAAAGTTCACTCGCCCAAAGAGAAGCAGATAATACTCCTTTCTATACAACAGTTGAGCTTGTACTTCAATAGGATGGTAGACCCGCGCGAAGACCCTGCGAGTCGACTAACCCCGTCCCTTCCTTGCCTACTCCATTCACATGCGATCCTCCATTAGTCGCCCCTCCCCTATTTTCTAGCGGTGCGTCAACATCCATCCCATCATCTTCATCATCGCCATCGGCATCATCTCCCCCAGGTCCAGGACTAGAGTCCGGCGTATCTTCTTCTCCCTCCCCTTCTTCCTCGGGCAACCTCAGCCCACCACTATCCAACAGGAACTCAAAAACCCTCTCAATCTTCTCACCCCATTCAGTTCCGGTCGTTGCGTTTCCTCCAACTCGCCTTGCGTCACTTGCGCCCATCCTGCCACCAAGTCGCACCCATTCACGCATGAGTGTTTCTTTGAGGAAGAGGTATGGTCGAGGAAGAATGCGAAGCGTGGAGCAGAGATTTTGCTCAAGCGTGGTGAGAAGATGAAGAGAAGAGGAAGTGGCGAGTGTGAGTGCGGATGTTGAAGGGCGGGCTGTCTTGAGAGGATTCGGAAGGCGAGCTTGACGGTTCGCGGCGCGATCGTGAGGAAATGAGATGGAGTCGCGATAGCTTGCTTGTTTTGCAGATTGCTGCCATTATTGAAAAAGTATAAGTAATATCCTGATCCCATGAAAATGAGAACTAGACTGACTCGTTGCGCCTTGGCGTGGTCGAAGCGCTCCCCTTCTGCCAGAGATGTCACTCCCATTCGGCGGTACTCTTGGAGCTCTGCTATCCGACGCCGAAGGGCAAGCTCGTCTGGAATGCATGTCAAAGGAATCAGCCCATGAACAGGCCCTTGTGGCGAGACCGGAGACTCACATAAAAGGCCGTCCACAAACTCTTCGTGGTCATCGGCAGTTTGAATCCTGGCAAAAACTTTGGTCCGCAAGATGAGGTCTCGTTCTTCCTTTGGTCTCTTTCGCTCATTGGCGAAAAGCTGTGTATCTTGAATAAGCTTCCGAGTCAAAAAGAGCGAGCAGTGCAAGGGTGTACCGTTTTGTAATGAACGAGTCCACGATCAAAGATAAGATCCTTAGACGCAACCCTGCGGTCGTATCGTTCGTTGAAGATTTCCATAACGGAAAGCTTGAGGTCCAACTCTCCATCGCTCTCCTCTCCTGGGTCGCCATCACCTCCCTCCGGTTTGACCTCTAAAGCAACCTCCGGCCCCGCAGGTTGTTGATCCCCTCCGAATTGATACACTTTACCAAACTCCATATCTTTAATAAGATTCTCGGCTTCGTTTTCGTACTCTGTCTCGAATTCGAGACGACCCGGCATGTAGCCACCGATCTCGTGACAAGTCGGAGCAGAGGCGAGAGGTTTCGGCGGTGGGTGACCTGTGGATTGAAAAGTTAGCCAAGAGCCATTCGAGAGAGATTAAGCTAGCAACGCACTGAAAGGACGCGTCTGAACTTCTTCGAGCCGCTGCTTCTTCCTCTGCTGAAACGCCTGATGGTCGGTGTTGAATCCAGCCGGCACCTGCGAGGCCAGGAATCAGTTTCTGAGTATCGTCTTAGCCCAGACAGCTCATGCTTACAGGCAAAGGATAATTTGGGCTTCTGAGATAAACTTCGCGGTAATGATCCTCGCACTCCTCCTTTGTGCGTCCTCCAATGTGATCCGATATATCAGCCCAGTTTCCCAATCCGTACATCTCCGCACCCTCAATTAATAACAGCTCCTCGTCTGCACCCCAGTCGGCGGTGAAGATAGGGAACGCATGGGATGAGATGATGCGGTAGGCGTGCGTCGAGCGATGAGGTCCGGTGGTCTTGCCAGCGCGAAAGCACTACACCAATCGGTCTAGCGTCAGCATCGCTCATGCATCCCCCACCGTTACGCTTACCTGAACGCAGAGATCAAAGTCTGGGCACGTCAAGCGTTCTGTAGCACCTTCTGGCCGCTCCTTGAGCTCAGCGCATCGAAAGTGGACTGAATGCGTCACGTCCGCCGAGCAAGCATCGCAAGAGCTCTTTGTGCCACTAAGAAGACGATCCTCAGCGGTCGAAGTCTCGTCGGAGGCTTTCTTGCGCTTCGTGATGGTCATGACGACCTTCTGCTTCTGGCGTTGCGTCTACGCTCAGCAGCAAGCTTCCCTTCGCGACAAGGCGTGTCGGTAGGTCGGCAGACCTTTTCCCAGATCCTGTGTAGCCTTCCTGTTTCCCCCTGGGGCTGATCGGTCCGACGCGTGGCGTTGTTGTTTGGCGAGGTAGGTGTCGGAGATCAACCCAAGAGCGGAGCGCAGTCCTCGCCTTCCGGGCCGCGCTTAGTCAGCAAGAGGGGGCCTACTTTGCTCTTCTCCTCCTTCTAGAAGCCAGGAAAGTTGAGAGTGGTAGTTTCCATGATGCACCCACAGGAAAATCCATACACTGCTTTGAGCGAAGCCGAGTGACATGGGAACGCTGACTTGCTGCTGAACCGACGCGATCCATAATTTTTCGCTCGCAGGGAAGTCGAACGTCCCTCGAAAATCGGAGAATCATGACAACTGGCCCGCCATTTTTATGAGTTGACGGATAGCCAATTGGTTTTTCACAAATATGAACATCACAGACCCCAACTTGGAAGCAATGCCCTCAGTGCTTCGTACCCTGGATACCCTTTCCACCCTCAACATATCGCGATTTGAGCCCTTTGTTTCCCTTGACAGCATTCCCTTTCTGTAGAGGCACAGTTGAGATTAGCCTCGGATTGGAAACAGTTAAGAGAAACCTGCTACATACCTCGATCGCAGCCAAGCCGAAGGTGGCGAGGTGCGCGTTGACTTCGTCCAGACGCTCGATGAATTCGCTCTCCAGGGGGTCCCACATTTTAGCTGTGAAAGGGATAATGTTAGATTGAGAAGCTAAGGACATTCAGTGTCAGTCATTCGCGCGATACTCACGTTCGTGGTAGTGAATTGTGCCGGAACCAGTGATCGCCCAATCCGTCAACGTGAACCCACGCTAAACCGCGAGAAAAGAACGTCAGCACCTCAGATCTCTTGCAACTGTGTCAATCCACTCACCGAAGACTCAAACATGATGGCGATGGTTTTGTCACTGATCCACTGAGCGCCGTTCTGCTCAATTTCCGAAGCCGCCTTGAACGTCGGGTAGTCGACTCCGTGGGGTACATGTCCGCATTCATAGCTAGCTCCTCCTGGTGCAAAGTCGTCTGAACGACCTCCGTAATCACCGAGGACGAGTCCCCTGAGAAAATGCGAATCATCTCGACGTCAACGATTGAACTCATGAAGGATGAGGAAGGTGCGAACATGAATTCGGAAGCAGCATTTCGGTGGAAGTAAGGAGGTCGGAAGGTGTTGGAAGCTACGTCCCATCGGGGAGCGAAAATAAGGAAATCGGCCACTGAAAAATGTTGCACCGGATGAGCGTTTGGTATCCAGCGAAAAGTGTGAAAACCCACGAGGTGTGCCTTCCTCTTGAGAATCGACGGTGAGAACGCAGACTGTGTTACAAGGTGGGTTCAATACTCTTTTTTCGGGAGAGTTACGAGTTGGGATGCCTACAGATGCTTGGGTCGATGTGGTCTACACTGATACTTCCGACGTTGACAAATCGGAACATGTCATACTTGTATGGTACGTCTGCAAGAATCCTTGATGAATGACGAGGCGGTTTGATAGGTGGAATCCAGTTGACCCACAGTTCCCATGCCAAGCGACCACATCGAACGGCGAATGTTCTTGAGAGCATGACCAAGTGGTTCCCATTCTAGATTTTCAGATGGAGTTTTAGCAAAGCATCGCAAGAATGATAACCTGGGAAGACATGACTTGCAGCTTGTAAACGATTTCCCATCCACTCTGATCCACGTCAAAGCTTGCGACGGGGTGTTCAAAATCTCGTGCTGGACCAACCATCGTATCAAAGTCAGTCCTATCCTGTGTCTGTAATTGCTTGATACTTAGGTCACTAACGATTTGCCAATCCATTCGCACCCAAAGGACCGAGTTCGGGCAATTTGTAGTGTGCGCCGTAAACCTGAGTTTCAAAAGTCAAATCAGCTTTTAGCGGAAGGATTCAACACCAAGGAGAGTCCGAGACTCACTTCTTGAATATATCCCCGCGATGGTCCATCCGGAAGCTTAACCTTGAACCTGAGCCCCCGTTGGATCACGCAAATCTCTCCTGGCTTCACCATTAGGTGTCCCAGTTCCGTCTGAATGTCGAGGCGCTGCAGGAGATAGAAGGGTAAGGGATCGAGCTTTCATCCCTGTTTAGAAAGAATTATACGCACTCCTAGCTGCGGCACGATGAGCATGTCTCCACTGCGAAGATGCTACTCATTAGCCGCGAAGTCGAGCGAAGAAACGACAAAGGAACGCACTCGTTATTGATGTAAGCCCTGTGGACCATGTCCGTGTTCGCCAAGTACATGTGAATGGCCAATC
The DNA here is from genome assembly GCA_035521515.1 of Phenoliferia sp. Uapishka_3. Lineage (NCBI taxonomy): Eukaryota > Fungi > Basidiomycota > Microbotryomycetes > Kriegeriales > Kriegeriaceae > Phenoliferia > Phenoliferia sp. Uapishka_3. The sequence goes on from JASZXU010000009.1 coordinate 52,723, forward strand.
CACTCTTTAAACTTGGCTCTCCAGTTCCTGCGAGTGTCTTTAACCCATCTACGAAATCAACCTTCTCCCCATCTTTCGGCAGTGCGAAAGGCCTCCAGGCGACTTGAGTTGGCGAAACGTGAACTTTGGGGTTCATGGGAAGGAAATTTGACTCCATCTGTAATTGGAAAGCATGAGTGGAAGTTCTTTCTCCGAAGAGGAGACGGGAAACGTGACGTACGTCGGGGTTGTCCTGCATCCTCGTGAACCCTTGATGCGCGACTGAGGGCCTCATGCGGTACATCCAGAGCTTCTGGTTTGTCGCTCGTGGTGCGACGAAAGCTGTAGCCGTGAGCTGCTCCGCATATAATCCGAACTTGACTGCGTTCCGAGATGCAGGGTCAGCTGCTGTGCGACATTGAATTCGTCCGACGACGCGGGATACGTACCTTTCTGAGGTGAGTTCTGACCGATTGGAAGGCACCCTGGGATTGCTTCGGATGCGAAAGAGTTGCCGAAGCCGGGCTGGTACGTGTAAGGATCCTCGGAAGTGGGGGCAGCAGGCCGGATCGTAAATGATGATTGGGCGGTCGCCATTATTCAGACTTTGACTCTTTAGAGTTGACTCCGGAGAAGTGTTTGAAAGTGCTGGTGTTGGAGGGAGGGAGAGCGAGAGAGGGCGGCGGTCAACATCGGCAAAGGTGCGGTTATACTATTGTTGCGGTTGTCGGACCGTAAGTTCCGTTAAGCCGCCTGTAAACGCTTCGGACTCGTCAAGGCTTAAGCGCTTCATCTCGAGTACGTACCGAGAAGAACTTGGAAAGGCATACCATTTCGAAGAAAGCCGTTAGGGGAACTTTTCACTGGTGCAGTCCAGTGCCGACAGTGGGCCCCACTCAAGACTCGACTCCGGCGCCGAAACCGCGAAGGTAGAACAACCGTGCGGTGAACCATTGTAGCTGTAAGCCTGCCTGGTGCCGGGGGATAATGTAGGCCGAATTCTTTCGACGTTGTTATGCCCCCAAACTTCTTGGCTCAAATCATAGTACAGGCAACTCGCGTCTGCAAGAAATTAAGCCTTGCCGTGTGTCGCTTGAGGCCATCGCTCTCCCTCACCCTCTTTTCTTGCCCTGTGGACACAGAAGACGAGAAAGTTATTAGTGCGCCTGCCAGAGGACCCGTAGCGAATCTCTTGACGCGATCGAATTGAGTCGCTATCGTCCTTTTCTTCGAAACCTAGCTGCGAACAGCTTTCTCCCGTACCTCAACAGTCCCCGGCAATCAAACATCTGCCTGGAACATGTTCGGATGTAGAGGCGCTGTCGTAATTTCAGTACCCCCACCTTCTCTGCAAAGCCCAGTTGAGCGCCATAACGGCCGCGCATGGAGCCTTTAGCTTCGTCACTTCAGCTCTACCCCACCGGGCCCACTTCCCGCTTTCCATTTCTTTCCCACTCTGTCTGAGGAGCGGTACGCAAATGCATCGCCATAAATATCGAAAGAAACTTCCCGAGATGTCGTTGTCGCGTGGTTTGGAGAAGTGGGTACCGCAAGTGGGAGGGAGAAGGTGAAAATGGAGCCTTTCTTGGAGAGAACTAATGAGACGAGAAACGAGGAATAAGTCAGTAAGATTTACGACCAACAGAGACGATAGTTCACCTTTGACGGCTGATTTCGGGGTGACCACTTTGAACGTCCCAAGAGTCTCTTGCAGGACGATGCCAGTAATGTTGACCAGCGATGGATTCTTAGCTCGTTTCACTGTAATGATTTGTCAGAGCAATTGAAGGATAAGGTAAAGTTCCTGCGCGGACCGGTAAGTTTGCAGCCGACAAACTCTGCTTTGACGAGCTTGGCTTGTATGGCCGGCACGTTGAGCTTCAGGTCAAGTCCCTGCGAAGGATCCTCGTCGGTTGGTCGGGGAGGAAATGTTGGAACAAGGACGGAAGTTGCATTGACTGGAGGAGCGAGCGAGCGAGACGTTGCGTCCTGCGGCGTAGGCAGCTGGACAGGTAGGGCGAGAAGTTCCGCCATGTAGCCCAACCACAGCTCGTAGACTGGAAGGACTGAGTCATACCTGGAATCCTGAACTGTCAACCACTTATCGCGACTGATTGGTCTCGTCCGAGCGCACCTGACTGTCCCATGAAAGTCCTTGCCTAGCGCAGCTCGCTTGCGCCTCCCAACCAGCCCACAATCTCCCTCTCGAACACGGTTGACTTTCCGTTTCTCTTTCTCCTCTTCCTGCTTCTTGAGCTGCGCCTTGCGCCGGTCGCTAACCTTGCCGGTTGGCGTCTCAAGCTGAAGGTATTTTGATGCAAGGCGGTCTTGCGCGACGGCAGCTGGGATGTCGAGGGAAGTGAGAAACGAGTGCGCTGCAGCTTTGTTGCTCGGATCAATCTAAAGCGCGTAATTGGTAAGCCACAAAGGTTATGGTACGACGGGTGTCACTCACCTTGCGGCGAGTGGTTGGCGGCAGCACTGCGTAAGGATTCCACGCAGAGTGAAGTGTTGGCCCCGAGCCACTTGCCCCACCGATGGCAGGTGCAGTTGTGCTCATGGCGATGACGCTTGATTTGTGCGTGTACGCGGACGTGGGCGCGCGGAAGTTGAAGGGCAATCCTCATGTTGATTCGCCTTACTTCCGGCAGCTCATATTATGAGCTCATGGTACAACGGGTTACTCTGTCACTCTCACTTATATGCCTTTATGTTCACAGAAGTGCTTTAATTCATTCTTCATCCCCAATGCAAAATGGGCCTTCTAAAAAACGGCGACACTGGAGCTTGTACAATCGAAATCCAACGTAATGCAATCTAAAGACCCCCGAAGACGTCCAGCTTCAACTGGAAGATGGAGAAAAGCACTTCGTCAGTAAGAGGGAACTCTCGAGGAAGAACGAAGGATTCGGACTCACGGGCTGCCCATCCTTGCTCAGACTCAACTCCACACGCTGGCCATGCCTTGGCGCAAGAACTCGCTTGACCGGGTTGGGAAGTGTCTGGTCTCCGTGGACGATCGAAACGTTGGAGAGGAAAGCCTGGAGCCAGCCAAGCCTGGGACCAGCGAGAGTGTCGAGCCAGTCGCCTGTCGGTGGCAAGACGCCGTTGATGTGATAGACGTGCTTAGTGCCCTCTGGTACATCCTCGACAGTGTGAGCGATGTGGTTGTTGACGAGGAGAGTGGGGTCGACGGGTTCGGGACTTGGAGCAAGGTAGGCGATGGTGGGGATCTGCGAAGCGTCGCCGTTGTAGTACTCGGCGAGGAGCTTGTCCGCCAGCGACTTCTCAATGCCACCGAGGAGATCAGCGATGGGCTGAGTAGTAGTCTTGCAGTGCTTGGCGGCAACGGGACCGTGCAGGATACAGACTCGCTGGGGATCTTGGTCGAAGACGGCCTCAATGTCCTCGGCTTGCCATAAAGAGTCCTGATGAAGTAACGTCAGTCATAAGACTCGAACCACTTTCGAGTGGGACAGTCCTACCTTCTTGAACCAAGTGTTGAAGGAAGCATCGAGAACGGGGATGAAGGGCACCGGCTGCAAAGGAAAGGATGTGTCAGCAGACAGTTGCGCCTTAGGACCGCTGGAGCAGACGCACCTTCTGACTAGGCCGTTGTGTGATAGCGAGGAAGTAGGCAACGTCGGCGGAGGCGAGAATCTGCTCCTGAGCGGCAGGGTATTGCTCCAAGAACTTCGTCAAGAATGCTTGTGGGTCGTTGAGCTCGGCGTAGCTCTGCAGCGTCGAGACCTTGACGCTGCCTTCGTTGACGTTGGAAAGACGCTCCTCGACGCGACGGATCCAGTCACCGACGAGGTTTCGCAGTGACGGGTCGATCCAGCGCTTCTCGTGGGCGACAAACATGAGGCGTACGAGGCGGGCGTTGACCTCGGCGTAGGTCATGTCGTCGAGATCACAAGTCGTTCCGTCAGCCTTGGCGGCGAACTGAAGGGGACAAAAACGTCAGCTACCGCGAACAGAACAAGAGGCCGAACGCAGCACGCACCCAAGGCTTCTGGAAGTCGGCGTTCAAGCGGTCGATAACGTATTGCTTCTTGTTTGCGAGCCAGGCAGCCTGCTTCTCGCGAGGAAGAGCGAACACGGTTCTGAACGTACAGCATGTAAGCCCAAAACTTCAAACTGACGCAAGTGGAAGAAAAAAACTTACTTGTCGAACTCTCCCCAAAGCTTCACACCTCGGGTCGCGACTTTGTGAATCGGCTCCCCGAGCTCTGAAGTGACAGTCATGATGCCTCCTACAGGCTTGTCATAACTTTGCTCCCTACGAAACGTGAGAAAATGATCAGCTTATGCCGGGTGAATACTAAGTAAGGGTCAAAACGAACCACTTGTCATCATCCACCCCGGTGGCATCAACAATGAGCTTCTTAACGCTCTCGCTGGTGTGCGCCTCCTTGGCAACCATGACCCTACTTCCGAACAGGAATCCGTCGAAGGGCATCCTCTGTACGCCATAAAGGCGCTCACTCCACTCTCCCGAAAGGTATGGGTAGGTGTCGGACGCATCGTCAGCTCCGAAGCCGGAACCGCAGACGAGGATGATGTTGGGTCGGGAGCGGATAGAGGAGTAGGTCGCAAGAATCGGAGCGTGGAAGTCTTCGCAAGAGTGATGTCCTCCGGCGCGACCACCAGTCCATTGAAGGATGATTGGGAAGTCGGGGGCGGCGGTAGCAATGTTAACGACCTGGCGAAGACCGTCGACGGATCCTGTGAACCACGGAATCATCAGTCACTGGGAGATTGCCAAAACTGTAGTGAAACGAACCTGGCTTGAAAGAAACATGCTTGATACCGGCATCTCGGAGGCCGTCAATGATCTCCTTCGCCTTCTCAGTGGACGGAATACCAGCGGCGACGCAAAGACCTTCGATAGGGAGACCCTCCTTCTTCATTTGTTGCCAAAGAGGAAGTTGGAACGTCCTACAGAACAAAACACATAATCAGTACGGGCGCGAAAATGCAACATCTCAAGGTACGCACCATTGCCTCTGGTTGATGTAAAGACAGTTGAGGGTGATACCCATTCCGGGCTTGTTGACGGCTTTCTGGATCTGAGTGACCTTATCTCGGACAGCTTTCTCGTTGTAGTGTCCACCACCAGCGAGCTCGACGTGATATCCAGCCCTCATGACAGCGGAAACAAATCCAGAAAGAACGGTACACGGGGTCATACCAGCGACCATGAGAGGAGGCTTTGACAAAAGTCGAGAGAAGGGAGTATCAATGTGGACTTTGCCGTCGCTGGTCTTGACGAGGCGGGGACGGTACTTCTCGGTCCAGCGAACGTCACGAATGACAGTGGCGCCCCAGGCTTCCTTTCCAGCTCCAGCTCCTTCGCCCCGGTTTCCGAGCATGATAGTTCGGATACCTCGTCCCTCCCAGTTCCTCACGCAAAGACTCCCAATTCCGCTCGCGCCTCCGGTACCGAAGTCGATCGCATGCGAAGCAGAGGTGGGGAAGGCGGTCGCCTTTGTGGACCAGTAGATCGGCGAAGTAAAGATTTGAGTGAACAGGGAGGCGAGAAGGTCGGATGGGGAGGTGAGGGTGCGGAGGTCGGTTCCGTCCTCAGTGTTGAAGACAGCGAAGGTAAGGGAAGCCGGGTCCCAGAAGGCGCTGTCAGTGGCGGAAACAGCGGAGATCGCGGCAGCTGGGGCGGAAGCAAGGAGATGGGAGTGGTAAGGGACGCCAATGGGGAGGAAGCGCATTGAGAAGACTGGCAAACGCTTGGAGTGAGGGATCTGATATTGGGTTTAAGCATTAGGAGATCTATATAAGCACTGTATTCGTGAAGGAGACGCACTTTGGACTGATCCTTGCCAGCAGGAGCGCGACCCTTGCGAAGGCCGTCGGCGAGTCCGACGAGATCCTTCGGGTTACCTGTAACGACGAACGCCTTGCTGCCGTTGTGGAGGCTGACGGAGAGAGTCTCACTGGAGCCGAGGTTCTTCAAGTGACCGTTGACCTCGCTGATCTTCTTCTCGAGCTTCTCGAGCTCGAGCCCGGTGACCGCAAGCATGGGGCTGGGAACGCCCTCTCCATTCTCAACGGAAGAGGCGGTAAGGGCAGGGTTAAGAGCGAGTGGAGGGAAAGCGAGGGATCCTTGAAGTCCGATTTGGAAAAGGACGGTAAGACCGTGAAGAGCGTGTTCATAGAATGGCTCCCAGGCGTCGCCGGAAGATGACGAGGCGGCGGGGTATTCCTTTGCAATAACGCAAGCTGATACGACTCCCTGAGAGTGACCAGTCGCACCCTTGAAAGAAGCGCCGAGCTCGCGTGGCCCCAAGTTGGCGCCCTTTCCATAGACGACGTATTGTGCGAGCTGAGTGAGGCCGATGAGGGGGAGGGAAACGGCGCAGGAAGCGAGGTATGGGACGGAAGGGCGAGTGGAGGAATCCTTGAGCCAAGAAAGGGCATCAAGGGAGTTGCCGTATAATTGTGTAGATTGTTCTGCCGCGGCAAGAGAAGAGAGGTGCGCCGAGGCAAGGCTGAGGAAGGATTCGAGGAGTGGCGAGTAGAGGTTGTAGAGTGACTAGAGATACAAGTGGAAGAGTCATTTTTTGGAAGCAATAGACGCAAAAATTGAAGGGAGCGAGCGCACCTCGAGTTCCTCAAAGTAGACCTCGTTCATGCCCTGTCCTCCGAAGACTGCGTACAACTCCGCGGTGCCGGCAGCTGCTTCACTGAGCAAAGCCCCGCCTTTTGGCTTCGGCAGCGACTTTGCGAGGCCAGCATTGTGGAGCTTTGTCCTGGCGGCGTAGTAGCTCGAAATTACGAGCGACCGGATAGGCGGAGTGAACGAAGCGGCGAGCGAGTGGACGTCGGTGTTGGCAAGAAAGTGGGAGTCGAGGTGGTTGAAGGTGGCGCTTAGAACAGCGCTGGTTGCTGCTGAGGTGCCGGACGGGAAGGAGAGGAGCGAGGCAACGTGTGTGAGGAAGTAGGCCGTAAGGACGAGCTCCTTCTCGAGCTGATCCTCGCCCGCTGCGGCCGGGTTGTCTTCATCGAGTTCGGCAGCGTCGAATCCAATCAAGTGACCCGACTTGTCCTCGAGGTGGAGCCAGTCGTGGAAAGTGTCGCGAGCGACTTCCGCTGCCGTCCAGTCGGTTTGGTTCGAAGGTGTGCTGATCGAGATGCGCGTTTGGGTGGGCGCGTGGACGAGCACAAGGGGCCGCGAGAGCTCCGTGTGCGCTGGAGTCGAAGTTCCGCTCTTTCCACTCAACATGATGTGTGGTTGAGAGGATGCGGGTTCGGGAGAGCGAGCGCGGGCTACTTAAGACCTCCGTCCCCAACCAAGAATTGAGCTTGGATCACCAAGCGCAGCGACCTCTGTTGAGGGGGGATGCGGAGCTTTCCCAACGAGCACCTGTCAATGATAACAATATATGAAAGCATGTCGTGCATTAATATTGGAACGGGGCCACCATTCATACAGCTTGGTTTCGAATATTTAGCTAGCCCAACCCATTCTGCGGGCAACAGCACGCCTTGCAGTTAATGGCCAACAGCTCCTCACTCCCGTGACCCAAGCCAAATTCTACCCCTGATGGATTAATTGCGCTCCCCAAAATCATCGATCGGGTGCAATGGTCTTGGTTTGAAACAGTCAAGTAGTCGCGTTAGAGCCCCGCCAATTGCCTTGCGAAGGGAAGTCGGAAGGCACGAGAGTATCATCAGCTGATAGTTACCATCTACATTGTTGAAACCCGGGATTTATGCACGGGAGGCCAACCAACGGGCAGGCAGGCTGATACAGGGCCCCGAGAAGTGAATGGGAAGTCGCCGACGACTACGACGCCCGCCGCGAAGTCCTTTTGCATTTCTAGTTCGCCAAATCTCCCTTGATCCATCTCGAATGCCTCCATCATACAACGCTTAATCTTGATCAATAAGTGAAACCTCTCCGGCCCAACGCGCACAGGCTTCGCGAGGATCCCGGTAAGCTCCGAAACGCGCAACAGGTAACCGACTCGCTTCGCAACGTTCAACGTCGAAGTCGCGAGGTCGCGTCGCGACATTCACGGTGGTGCAATGGTATGTATCACCAGCCGATGCTTTGTCTTATATGCACAAAAGCACTTCCCAGGACCGACTTTGGTCCCGCCCAGTCTTTGACATCCGCGAAATTTTCTTCTAACCGTCGAATTGCGTCGAAGTGGCTCGAATTGCCGTGGCGGGCATTGGGCTGCCAAATCAGCAAAAAGACCGCTGGGTCAGCCCATATACCTTGCAGCAAAGCTTGAGGTTTATTCCGGTCTCAAAATGACTACGACATCCTTTCCAAACAATTTGCTCGTAACGTGCTTGAAGCGCGGTATCTCAACCTGTTTTACCGCCACAGCGTTTAGTCTCTTGCCATAAGGTCGCCCAGAACGAGACCACTTACACTTGCTGAAATAACACCGATACCATCCCCGACAAAGACTGGTGCAATAGTGATCACGACGAGGTCTACGAGCCCCGACGCAAGGAAGGAAGAAATGACGGATGCGCCGCCTTCAACCATCAGCAACTCGTTCTTTACAAACTTTTCCATGGCGTTCTCCAGTTGGAATTGACCAAAGTCTGCCGCAATCGTAGTGCGTGAGCGCTGATAAAGGCATAACGTCTGAATGGCCGAGCGCACGATTTTTTATCCCAGCGACGACTAATGCACCCGCTTCTACCAGTGAGTCCCTTCGAGACTCGTGATTTGTATCTTCAGTCTTCGAGGTGATGATCATGGGCTGCCGACCGATCGCTTTGCGGTAGTTTAGTAGAAGCTTGCAAGAGGGAGGCGTGCGAAGGTGCGAGTCGAGAATAATTGGCTGAGGTTGCTGCTGTAGGGGAAGAAGAGTTGGAATCCGAGCTGGTGTCAATTCAAAATCATGAGCTTTTGAATGTTGCGATGAGATTGACAACTATGACTCCCACCACTTAATTGAGGGTCGTCGGACAGCATCGTTCCCACGCCGACCAGAATTTTATCATGGAGCTCTCTCAATCTGAGCCACCAGACTTTCATCAGGTCACACATATGTTGTCCCCATGAAGGGGATCCGAAGCTGGCCGACTCACCTATGAGTCAAGGCCATGCTCTCATCGCCACTCAGCCGGATCTGCGCGCCACCAACGCCCGCAATCTTTCCATCTAAAGATTGAGCGTACGTCAGAGTCACAAATGGACGCGTCCGAGCGGTACGGTTGGGCGTGAATAGGTCCGCTGGGTAGATAGAATGCAGGAAGTCGGTAACTTCAGCGTGGGTTGGGTTAGGCATGGCGGACTGGCGGGACGGTGAGCTCAGGATATCGAGCACCTGTCGAATAGTAGTGATTGAAAGGCAGGAACGGCTGAATTTGTGGCGCGTTGGTCGAAAGCAAGGACCGAAACGAGCGGCGCAACTCTTTCCTTGCGACCAAACACTCGAACGCGACACCTCGAACGGTATCGGCGATTCCATTTTTGTTCTTCTGGAGCCCTTTTGCTGATAGACATAGTCCATAAGATGGTACCACCAGTGCAGTACGGCGGCGACGAAGTGTCTGCGATTGTGCTCGACATTGGCTCGCACACAACTCGCGCAGGGTACGCACCAACATCTTCTTCCACCGCGCAAAGCAGCCTTACCGCTCTCCCATAGCTACGCTGGCGAGGACTGCCCCAAAACTGTTTTCCCAACGTCTTACGCGACCGTCCCCTCCACAAATCCCGATTCTACACCAACCTACGCACACGGCAACAACGTCCACCTCTGGCGCCCGCATGCGATCCATTCGAACCCAGTATCAGATGGAATAGTCACAGACTGGGATGCCATCTCGCGCACGCTCGATCACGCGTTCCGAGACCGTATGCGTCTGCAGAACTTGGAGGACTACCCACTTCTCGTCACAGAGCCGAGTTGGAACACGAAAGCAAACAGGGAAAAGATGGTCGAGGTGGCTTTTGAGGACTGGAACACTCCGGCGTACTACAGCGTCGACAGGGCTGTCATGAGCGCGTGAGTCTAGCTTCGCTGCCTGTTTGTTTGCGCGCGCGAATGTCGGGAGCTGAGCCAGGACTACACTGTCCAGATTTGCGTCCGGGAAAGGCTCCGCTCTCGTTCTAGATGTTGGCGAGGAGCTCACGTCGGTGGTACCAATCTACGACGGCTTCGTCTTGCGCAAGGGTGTGTTTCCTTCCTTAGCTTCGTCTCCCATCTTACTCTAACGTCCATATCCGACTCCGAAACAGCAATTCAAAAACAACCAGCAGCTGGCTCGCTTCTTTCTAGCATCCTTCTTTCGACCCTCAAGGCACAAATCCCCCCAGTCCCCGTCACCCCGCACTTCCTCGTCAAATCAAAGGAGCCTGTCGAGCCGAACCAGCCCGCCAAGGTGAAGCTACGGTAAGCGTCTCCCTGAGACTTTATTTGGGAATCCGATAAGTGACAAAGAAAATAACCTTTAAACAGGGAGGAGCGCGCTTTCGACCCAAACGACCCCAATTGCCCGACCACAGAGTCCTACTACCGCGCACAAGAGTTCCGTGTCATGCACGAATTCAAGGAATCTGCCTGCGAGGTCCTTCCGACCGCCTGGGACGACGCGTACGGCTCTTTTCTTTCAATTTCTGCACCGCTCATGCTGACCACCTCGGAACTTGTAGGTTCGCCGCCTCGAAGCCTCCCCGACCCTATGAATTTCCTTCCGGCTACAACTCCACCTTCTCCACACTCCGAATGAGCATTCCCGAAGTCCTCTTCAACCCCTCCCGCTTCCTACCGCATGAATTCACTCAGCTCGCCCTCCCGACTTCGCCTGCAACCGTCCCATCCCACCCTTACTCAGCCCTGCAACCCATCTCGAGGTTGTTTCAAAACGCGCTTGTTCAAATTGATCCGGACTTGCATGCGGCGTTATTGGCCAACGTTGTTGTCACGGGAGGAACCACTTTGATGCAGGGCTTCACGGACAGGCTGCAGGCAGAGCTGAGCGTGTTGGCGGGAGGAATGAAGATGAAGATTCGTAAGTACTCTTTCGTTTGCTAAGGAAGAGCGCGAGGGTTGCAGTTGACGAAGACTTATCACAGATGCGCCGTCGTCGCCTGCGGAAAGGATGTACTCGTCCTGGCTGGGAGGTTCGATACTCGCCTCGCTTGGCACGTTCCACCAGGTGAGTCTGATACTCCCTGTCTTTCCCGGCCGGTAGATTCTGATCAAGCACCTTTCGCAGCTATGGATCGGAAAGGAGGAGTATCAAGAAATGGGTAAATCCGTCATCCACCGTCGCGCCAAGTAGAGGAAGATCGTGGTATCAAAAAGACGGGCGATTGCGATACCTTGTTGTACGAGAGAATAACGGCGCTGGCACTCGAATTTTTGAAAGTGATGTAAGGTGATTGCATAGCTTCCGGAAGGTGCTCGTCTTCAAAGTTCTTCTAGCTCTTCCTTCTCAAAGCTTTGCTGGTGTCTTCGATTTCAGGGCGTGAAGAAGCCGTACTGCTCACCTCCGAATGAATTGAGTAGGGGCAAGTGAAGAAGTAAAGAAGACACAAGTACTCACGATCTTTCCGAAGCAGCTTACCGCTGGCCGTCTTGGGGATTACGTCAATGAACTCAACCTGCCATTTGGTCAATTAGACAAGGTGGTGGGGATTCGACTACGATGGGGATCTTACGGCTCCCAGGCGTTTGTAATCAACTTTCCGCGAGGAGACGTATTCCATAATGCTCTTAACGACGATGGCTGACTCGTTCGGATCATCCTTAACCCGGGCGTTAGCGTTCGAAGTCAGGGCAACATAGGCTGTTCAGAAATGGTCAGTAGACGCCGCAGTATCTGATCCTTCGCGAAGACTAGCCGCACCTTTTGGCCTTTCGCCAGCTCTGTCGTCGGGAATACCAATGACACAAACGTCCTGAACGTCTGGATGGTCGAGGAGCAAGCCTTCGAGCTCGGCAGGAGCAACTTGCATTCCTTTGCACTTTGGAATGCACGTATCAGCAAGAACTAGGTTTCATAGCTGGCTGAGGTCAAACCTACTTTGATCAGCCTGCAGAAAATGGAGTCAGTGGCATAAAACTTTGTGATGAAAGTCAACCGTTACTCCTTGATTCGATCAACGACGTAAACCCATCCATCTTTGATGTACACTTCATCACCAGTACGTACGAACCCGTCCTCGGAAAAAGTTTCCTTCGTCGCCTTCTCGTTTCCAAGGTCTGTGTGAGAAAAAAGGTCATCAGACGCTGCATTCAGCTGACTTCTATCCGGCTCACATCCTATAGCATTTGCGGGAGATCTAGAATGTAGCTCGCCGACCTCGCCGATTCCAAGTGTTTTCCCATCCGGCGAGACAACTTTAGCACTGCGAAAAACGAAATCAGCGCCAGCCTGACAGCGCAAGTAGGAAACCAAGCCCCACTCGATGTTCTGAACCAGCTTTCCTGCCGATGCACCAGGGATGTTTGCATCGGAGGGATCAAAGAGGGTGATTATGGTACTTCTATCCAAATCGGCAGAGTCATTCATCGCTCGCACTTATACGAATTGGGGGAGCTCGCGTTTCAGTCATACCATCTGGATTGATTGAGGAATCAGTAAGAGTTTATTCGGAGTTAAGGGACTTGAGGACTAACAGCCTTGGCCAAACACAAGCTTTGGAAACTTTTGCTTGAGCGCGATACTCGTCTGCGCCAAAGGTGTCAGTAACGAGTGGGTTGGTCAAAACCATCAAGGTTACCTCTTCTGTCAATGGTGCGGCTCCCGCCATGCCAAATCTCAAAGTTGAGAGGTCATAGTCGTCGACTAGAGCGTTCTTCACCATCAAAATGACCATCCTGCGAAGATCCCATTGAGCATGTCGAACCGATAAAGCAAAGGAAATTGCGAATTACGGTGGCACAATATAAAGTGAAGTGACTTTGTGTCTCTGGATTGCTTCTAGGAAGCTTGATAAAGTAAACCTGCAGCGCAATGAAGTACTCGTCAGTTTTCTCCGCGACGGAATTTAGAAGTACACGTACTTATTCAATGTGACAACAGGCACCCCCATGTATAGAGAAGAATGAAGTACCACAACAAGTCCGTAAATATGGTAACTAAGTGAGGGTTAGTCAGATTACTCGGCTGAATGTGGAACCGTTTCCGACGACCTACAAGGGCAGGCAGCCTAGGACTTTGTCTCCTTCTTGCGTATTGGCATCAAAAGGAGCGAAGGGTCTTGTGCGTTTCCAGAACTCGTGCGATTGGATGCTGTGATTTTTTGAGGCTCGAGTCAGCCGCCGGGAAGAGTTGAAGCGACCGCGGGACGACGGCTCACATGTTTGCCACAACATTCCCGTGAGTAATTGCTACGGCTTTGGGCAGACCAGTTGTTCCAGAGGAGAAAGAGCTATTCACACCCACTACTTGAGTGCTGAACCTGCCTCTGGAGGTGTCAAAAACTCACAGAAAAGCAAGCTTGCGCCTCGCACCTCCGGGCTCCAACTTCGCGGCAACGGGAACAGGACGCCCCTCAAAAGAGCCCGCTAAGTCATCGAGAGTCTTGAAGCCCGTGGCCAGCATCTTGAGCGCATCGGATGAGCTTGCACTTGGACTGAACATGAGGACAATGGCGGATTCGAGGAGGTTGGACAACCGGCAGGCTGCGATCGCTGTTACAAGGCTGTCGGGGTGAGTGACGATGACCTTGACGGAGTGGTGCTCGTTGACTTTCCAAGGACAGAAAGGGTCAGTTATATCAAGGAGAAACGTAGACGTGGCCGGCCTCACCCAATGAAATCTGGAAACGAAGTTCATCGGTACCGTAATTTGGGTTCGCGGACGATGCAATCGCACCGCACTTGAAGGTAGCCCACAGGACTAATGGATAGTGTATCTAAATACCTAGTGTGAGTTCATGCTTGACCCTGGATTCATTCGAAGTGTACCTCATTCCCGGAGAAGACAACAACACAATCATCCTGGCTCAAGTCCCAGCCCTCTCTAAAAGCTCTCGCGATTCTTCCCGTCCTGTCAAGTGCATCCGCTTTGGTGAAGGTTTTGCCAGTCAGGGCGTCGACGAGCCAAATGGATTCAGGATTGGGAGAGGTGTGGTTGAAGAGCAGCTCGTCGACAGTGACGTTCGGGAACAGGTGGTCGGGAATGGGAGGGAAGGCGGATCGGTGGATACCTGTTTCTGGATCGTAAGACATGCTGAGCTACAGTGACGCGAGCTGAAGGCCTGCTATACGGCGAAGGTAGGGGGTGGGGGCAAGGTGGGGAAGCGCTGACGTCCCGCTGTTTTGTCATTTCCGGGCCGGTGAGAGAAGCAGTGCATCCCAGCCCGGGGGGACTTGCTGTTCTACTTTTCGAGAACGAATAATCGAATACCCCACTTGACTGAGTGGGCAACGGGTGGCGAATTGCTCAGAGACGTATTATCAGATCAGGTGCCTGGCATGTGTGCAAGACGTCCAGTTCGACGATAAGACCAAGATTTTATTCCTCGCCCTTGACTTTCTTCGATACTTTCTGCCCCTCCATTATCTCAACATCTTCATCCCCTCTTGGCCTCTTCGGCGTTCCCGGGTACTTCGTCGCTTCCTTCTCCGCCTCTGAAACGAGTTCTTCCTCCTTGACCTCGCTTGATTCGACCTTGACACCGGATGGGGGAGGCTTCATGGCGGCGGAGATGAAGGCTTCCAAGTCATCGGCTCGAGTGTGGCCGATGAGTTTGAGGTGCGACGTTGTAGCGGATTGCACGCCTCGCCAGTGGAGAGCTTTGACGACGACGTCGAGCTGCGAGTTGTTCCAAAAGTGTGGTCAGCATATATCCAACCGTGGCAAGAAATAGAAGAAGATGGAAAGCTCACATTACTAATCTCCTGATCGATAGCACTAAGCTTCATAGCGACGTCTGAAGATTTGTTCCCCTCACTCTCTGAAAGCTGTTTCCTCTGCACTCTCTTCTGCGCCAACTTCGCCTTAGTCATCTTCCACTCCCTGAAAATCTGATCGAATGTCTCATTCCTGCGCCGTACCCCAATTTTGTCAGCGGCGCGTTCACTCCCCTGTGTGCCCCAGGTTGCAGATAAGGACGCACATCGGAGGGCTTTGGAGTTCCGCCAAGCTCGTCGCATTCTTGTTCCATAGCCTCGTAAGAACGTGGTTTCCGAGAGAGTTGGAGAACTCTTTCGGTTTCCTTGTCAAAGCTGCGAGCTTGTTGATCGCCGTCTTTGATGTTGTAGCCGGCAGAGGCTCTTTGTTGAACGGCATGCAGTTGGTAAGCTTCCAGTTGATCTAAAATGGCGAGTCTTGGTAAGTCTCGCAGAGCTACAACGGTATAAGGAGAGACGAGAGAAATTCGTACCCAATTCTGCTCGCGCTTGAGGATGAGCTCGACAGTCTGCGTGAAACTCAAACCACCTTCCATGCTTTGCATCTCGGCGATGGTTTTGGCTCGAAGTCCAGTGATCCATTTCTCCTGTGTAGTTGGATAGTGTCAGATCATGATAACTTTCTTCAGTACGAGGAAAGAAGAAACAAACATTCGCGGGGCTCAGCTTGTGACTAAGTAGAGCGGGTTTGTTGGTTACTGGAAGTGTTGCAGAACTTTGTCGCCCCTCCTCCGTAAAGCTCAAAAGAAATTGGAAAACGACGAGCATCTGAATAAGAATCTGCCGTCGGAAGGCTGGGTCGGAAATCTGCAGATCACACGACATTGATTTAGCAAGCCGTTCAACAGCATGTTCAAATATAGACCCACCTCAAGGTCCAACAACTTCCGACTGGTCAAGAACTTCGGAAAGAAATAATGCTCCAATTCTTCTTCTCCTGCCCCGGGTAGCGGTGCCGGCGCGCCTACAGCCTTCTCCTTTCCTGCTCCACTGAGCTCCTTCTCCGACTTTGTTGCGGCGGCAAAGACGTCGAGAGTCTTTTGGAGCGAAGTGTGGAAAAGGCTGTAGTGGTCTTGTGGAGGCGCGGGGGTGGTATTTGAAGGCGTCGAGTAGGTCGAGGGAGAGGCGGGTGAAAAAAGTAATGGAGGGTTGTTGAAGTAACGTTGAAGAGACCAGAAGGTGGTATAGAAATCCTCTTTGGGCGGTGATGTTGGGGCTGCAAAATATTGAGCTTCAGCACGCGATTCCTCGGTGGTGACCCACTACTAAGTCCCTTTCTACGTACCACCTTCTTCCACAACTTCCATGATCTGCACGTCATCATCATCGTCCGCTGCAAGTTTTACTACCACATCCCCCGTCTTCTCATCCTCCACCTTCACCTCCGGCTCTTCCCAAACAGTCTCTTTGCCAATATTGAAGTTGCCCCTCAGATTGACTCCACTCTTCTCTCCAAGTGGGAAGACGGTGGAAAGGAACATTAGAATGCGACCGGAGAAAATGACGTCTTGAGCTTTTGATTTGGGTAGTCGACGAAGGAGCTCGTTGAGGAGTCGCAGGAGGGGAGGGCCTTTGCCCTTTTGAGGGTGCATGTCCTGTGTTCGGCGCAAAGGGTTCAGATCATTTGAATGTGCAGCGAAGGAGAGGGATCGAACGCACCTTTGTTATTCGCTCAACGCGCGACTCGATGTAATTGAAGATGTGGTGGCACCCAGCGATGGTTTGGAGGTCGACTAGTGAGCTGATGGCAATTATGGGCAGCTTTTCATCGGCAAGCTCTGCAGAGAGACGAGTCAACTTTGTTGAGTTTTTGTTGATTCGCACTGGAGGCGAATCGGGGCTGACCTCGTTCAGAACACGTGAGGATGATGTCAATCATGTCACACATCAAGTCGTAGGGAGGATCCGCCAAGTTTTTCGGACTTAGGCTCTGTATGAAGAAACGGGTAATCAGCCAAACGAAGACGTAATTCGATAAGTTCGGCTCATCGCCCACTGACAATCATCAGCAGCTGCTCCTCTAAGACCTTATCGATAATGGTCATCCTCGCCTCTACTCTCCACCTCTCGTTCTGTTCTGGATCCAGCCTTCCAGCGGCATTCATGATCCCATCTACCAACTCATCCGCCTTGGCCTGCTCAAGCGGTTTCGTCTCTCCCTTCTTCCGTCTCTCCTCCAAGTACCTCGAGACTTCAACCAAGGCTTGCCTGAAATCATCTCGAAATTGGAAGAATGTCGATTGTGGAGGAACTGTTGAAGCAGGTCGGGAAAGAGAAAAGGAATGATGTGAAGGGGATGGGAGGGAGGAGGAACCGAGGGAGGTGAGTGGGGATGAAGCGGAAGTGTCGACTGGAGGGGGAGATGGAGCGGCGGGAGCTGCGAATTCTGGTGGAGGTGGAGAAGTCCCACTTGACTTGCGGACGCTGGCTCGGCGCTTGGGTGCCATCGGGAGGGAGCTGGGCAGCTGAATAGACAAGTTGGCGGGTTGTAGGTGGATTTGTGGCACCCGCGAGCGCCAGAATCTGGCGTAAGATAGGTTAGTACGCTTGCCGAACGGATTCCTTAAACGCTTGTGGCACAGGCGCGCACGATAGGCGTTCTGCGTTCATGGGAGGCCGCAATGCCGTCGGCCGCAACGTCCCGGCTCTCACCAGATTCGCCAGCGCCACATCGTCGTCCGTGTGGCCCTAGAGGAAGTCACGACCAGAGCTGAGTACACATCGCTTGCCGAGGTGCCACAAACTGTGCCTAGACTGTGCGCCAGCGTCCGTTCCGGGCGCCCTCGCCTCGTTCACAAGCTTCGTGACCGCAGAAGCCCAATCTACATCCCTCGAGCCGACTGATAAATGATTAAGGATGTTGCGTGTACCTTGTTGGGGAAGGGAGGTTACGTCGGCGTGCGTGCGGTGCGGTTCGTGTATGTGAAACGGAGCTCTCAGTCGCGAGGAGGGATGATTTGGTGCCGAGTGCGAGGTGGAACAAACAAAGTCGGGGGTACTGATGTTGAAAGCAAAGCTAGGTATAGTGTGAGAGCGTCAAACGCTGCAGTACTTGTTTACATTTCCCTTGCCAGGTTATTTCTAGAAACGTTTCTTTTAAGTTATTGTAGAGGACCGTGCCCGCAGCAATCCCAACTTTTGCGAAAGTCCATCATCGCACTTCTAACGCGCCACCAAAATAAAAGTACATTTAACGCAATGCAAGCCGCTAACAGCAGTCCATCAGGTCAGCCACCCAAGAAGCGCAGACGCCCAGCCAAGAAGCCAGCCGTCCCAGGAGCGCCCGCACCAGCCCAAGCGCAAGCAAAGGCGCCTCTTGTTGTGCCCTCGACTTCTTCGACTCCCATCGTCACTCCTTCCGTCACCCCACGATCGACCACGCCCGCTGCCGCAGGAGAGTCTTCGCGAGGATTTACTACGGTCCGCTTCGCCGACTTTGCGTCCAAGGGCTTGATCAGCGCCGCCACTGCTGCTGGCGTCGCGTCCCTCCGTCCCGTACACGAATGTACGCAACTTTTCTTCGACAGAAAATGATTGCAATGCATATAGCTGTACCCCGGTATGCTGACATCCTTCTTTGTGCGCGCTTAGTCTGCACACCAGTCCAGGCGGAGACTCTTCCCGTCCTCCTTACCGGTGTTGATTGGTGAGCTCCGTCAAATTCTGCTTCTTATCTGCTCCTGACCTAACACCTCTTCTCACTCAGCCTCGCACAAGCCAAGACTGGAACTGGAAAGACGCTTGCGTTCCTCATCCCTTGCATAGAGCGACTCTTGCGCGCGAAGCCCCAGCCCGTCTCTGGCCAGATCTCCGTGCTCATCATGTCGGTAAGCTTTTACAGAAAATTGTTGAGGAAGGTTAATCATCGCTGATCTTCCTATTTATTCTAGCCCACTCGCGAGCTTGCCATTCAGATTGAGGAGGCTGCCCGCGGACTTCTCAGCGCCACCTCTTTCGCCGTCCAGCACGTAAGCTTTCACTCCATCACTGTTTTCTGTTTTTAGGCATGCCCTTACCGACCTCTCGCAAATTCAATAGGTTGTCGGAGGAACCAACATGAGCAGCGAGACCAAGCGTCTCAACACCCAGCGTTGCGACATTCTCGTTGCCACACCCGGACGTCTCATCGACCACCTCGAGAACTCCAACCTCAAGGCTAAATTCTGCAACCTCCGTGCTCTCGTTCTCGACGAGGCCGATCGCCTTCTCGAAGCCGGTTTCCGTCGCGAGCTCGAGAAGATTATCAACATGCTCCCGGACCGCAAGAACGTTCCTCGCCAGACTTTGCTTTTCTCCGCTACCGTCCCCCAGCAGGTGCACCAGGTGAGTTCTGGGCCATTTCATATCATATATTCGGTTTCTACTTCACACGTTCTGCCATTGACACCATTCGTGTCCGCAGATTGCCTCCCTCGCTCTCCTCCCCAACCACGCCTTCATCTCTACAATCTCCGAAGCCGATGCAAACACCCACGCCCACGTTCCCCAACATTCTCTAATCGCTTCTCTCAACGACACTTTCCCCATGACCCTCGCCGCTATCCAATCTGAGATTGCAATCCACGGAGCTGCCACGAAAATCATGGCGTTCCTTCCCACTGCGCGTGCGACTGGACTTGCGGCTGCGGTTTTCAAGAGGCTCAACCTCCCTATGGAAGTGTCTGAGATTCACTCAAGGAAGAGTCAGAGTCAGAGGAATGCGGCTGCTGAGGCGTTCAAAGGGGTTTCGAGTGGTATTCTGTTCTCGAGTGATGTTACGTGAGCTGATGGTTTGCAAGTGTCGGGGGATCAGATGTACGTGCTGATCGCGACCTTGGTAACAGTGCCCGTGGTATGGATTTCCCAGGAGTTACCACTGTCATGCAAGTTGGACTCCCAGCCAACGGCGAGCAATACATTCACCGGTACGCGCCTTCCTCCCTCTATTCCCTGATGACTCGCTCATTCCTTGCACTTGTAGATTGGGTCGTACTGCCCGAGCTGGAGCCGCCGGTTCCGGAATCATCATCCTTGCGCCATTCGAGACTTTCTTCCTCCGCAAGCGCGAAATTTCCGTCCTCCCTCTCGCGCCCCACCCAGCTTCAAACACTACTCTTGCGGTCAACTCTCCTCAGCTTGAGAAGGCGAGGGCAGCAGTGAGGGCTGCGATGGCGACCGTGGATGATGAGACAAAGAGCCAGCATTATGGTGCTAGCCTTGGATTCTACAAATCATTCTTGAGGGAGTGCTTTGGTAGCGCTGAGGGCATGGTGAAGGTGCTCCTCCCTTTCTTGAATTCCATCCTGTGGTGGGTACTGATAGAAATTCGGATTGGAAGGTCATGAACGACTACGCTGTTTCACCTGATGGACTCGCGTACGCCCGCTCGAGCGGTGAGACGCCTGGAATGCTCGCTGTGAGTGGTTTTGAGGCTCCTTGTTCATTTGAATCGATCTAATACTTCAATTCAAGTCTACCATCGGCAAGATGGGTCTCAGGGGCACTCAGGGACTTAACATTGTCAAAGAGCTTCCGGGCAAGGAAGGTATGCCATTCTTACCTTTCCAGTATTTTTATCACCTTCATATTGAAAGAGACTAACATGATACATTCTCATAGGAGGGGGTCGCCAAGGAGGAGGAGGTAAGCGATTTGAATTCGTTTCGTCTTTTCGCTCTGACTTATCCTGTTTCGCACCCTTAGGTGGACGCGGTGGAGGAGGTGGAAAGGTTGGAATGGTCGGGATTTGAGTGGGACGGGAGGGTCGTGTTGTGCTGGACGGAAGAAGATGCGGAAGGAGTAGGC